>VNJN01009644.1:367105-484030 GCA_008042485.1 Drosophila mayri
TTTACCGATGCGGGCTTTGCAAAAAAAAAAAAAAAAAACAGCCCACAACAATTGTTAAACAGTGTGACCGGGCTGCGCCTCGAAAATCCCATAATGAAGGTCCTAGGCGCCACCACTGGTGGTATGCCTTATATATGTATATATCCAAATCTATAATTACTAAATACCTAGCTAACTATATATGTATATCAGTGGTCGGCACTATCCCATATGCAATCCAACAGCGGTCGGCACGGCCCTATCTATTGGGCATAGGAAATTAGTTTATTTTAAATTCATTCAATTTGATAAGCTGAATAATAAAACTAACCAACTAGTAACTTTATAATTACTTATTTCACAATTCAATTTTTCATTTTATATGGCAGCTACATGAATAGTCCATACGCTTATAGTTAGTTAATAGTTAGCTAGCTAACTATTCTGATTTTACACAGACTTAAACCTAAAAAAATATAAAAAATTAATCAAGCAATAAAGAAAGCTAACTTCTGCACAACGAAGTTTCTATATTCTTGCAGTACCCAATTATATAATTAGAAATTCATTCAATTTGGTCAGCCGAAAAATAAAATAAACTAACTAACTAGTAACTACATAATTACTTATTTTACAATTACAATTTTACATTTTCTATGGCAGCTACATGAATAGTCCATACGATTTACACAAAATTGAAACCGACATTTTGAAATAATAAAAACTGACTATTGCTCTAGGTAGATGAGAATATGTTGAAAACTGGCAAAGTTATAATTAAAAATAGTGTCTTTTATGAAATTTAATAGTAAGTAACCAAGTAATTAGCTTAATTTACAATTAAAATAGTTTATCTTGGTAAGTATAAAGGTAATGAGTTCAGTAGTCCAAGCTCGAAAAAGGTGGGCAGGCCCATTTGAATTTGCGGGAGGTGGCAGCCCTCCATTTTTTTTTGCAGTATTCAAGCAGCGGTCATACTGGCCAAAAGCGGCATTGAGAAAGATTTTCCAAATTTTTTCAATAATCGTGTATTGGCGGCGCACGCAACGACCGGTAGACGTAGCCACGCTTTCACCCCTTAACCATATAGCAAAATAGTGAAATGAATGTTCCTCCTAGCGTTGGCAATGGAGGAGCGCCGCCGGGCGGCCGGGGCATTGGATACACGCCGCCGACTGCCATAGTGCCACAGTTTCCGCCGCCCGGATTCGCTGCCCCGCCCCCGCCAGAGTTGGCGGCAGCGTTTGGCGTGATGGCCTCCAACACGGAGTGGACGGAGCACAAGGCGCCGGACGGAAGGCCGTACTACTACAACCAGAACACGAAGCAGAGCTCATGGGAGAAGCCCGAGGCCCTGATGACGCCCGCCGAGCTGCTACATAACCAGTGCCCCTGGAAGGAGTACCGCTCGGACACGGGAAAGGTCTACTACCACAATGTCGCCACAAAGGAGACTTGTTGGGAGCCTCCGCCGGAGTACGTGGATATGAAGGCCAAGGCTAAGGCGGAAGAGTAAGTAAATCACGCGGTAAGTGAAAGAATAATACTCTAAATTAAGTTATTTGTATTGCAGAGCGGCAGCCGCCGCCAAGGCCGTGGCGGCCATGACCTCCTCCAGCTTGGCGGGCATGGTTCCACACGCTGCGCTGGCCAATATTCTTCCAGCAGCGTTGCCCGCAGCCCCCAGGATACCCACACCCGAGATTCTCTCGCCACTGACGCCGAGCAGTAACGAGAACTCATCTTCTGCAATGGACCAGGCAATGGCGGCCACTTTAGCAGCTATCGAGGTGCCACAACAGAATAGTAAGAAAAAATGCAATGCTTCTAACTGACTGCCTTTAACACCCCACTTTCACTTTTAGCCAAGAAGGCCGACAAGTCGGATGGCAATGTGGTGTTTAAAGATAAACGGGAGGCCATCGAGGCGTTCAAGGAGCTGTTGAGGGATCGCAATGTGCCCTCGAACTCCAACTGGGATCAGTGTGTAAAGATCATATCAAAGGACCCCCGCTATGCCGCCTTCAAAAACCTGAACGAACGCAAGCAGACCTTCAATGCCTACAAGACGCAGAAACTGAAGGATGAGCGGGAAGAGTCGCGCCTGAAAGCCAAGAAGGCGAAGGAGGACCTGGAACATTTTCTCATGTCCAGCGATAAGATGAACTCGCAGATGAAGTTCTTTCGGTGCGAAGAAGTGTTTGCCGGGACTCGGGCATGGACAGTGGTGCCGGAGGCAGATCGGCGGGATATATACGAGGATTGTATATTTAATTTAGCCAAACGCGAGAAGGAGGAGGCGCGGCTATTAAAAAAACGGAACATGAAGGTTCTCGGCGAGCTGCTAGAGTCCATGACGTCCATCAACCATGCCACCACTTGGTCAGAAGCTCAGGTGATGCTTCTGGATAATGCCGCCTTTAAGAATGACGTTACCCTGCTGGGAATGGACAAGGAGGATGCGCTCATTGTATTCGAGGAGCACATACGCACCTTGGAGAAGGAAGAGGACGAGGAACGCGAGCGGGAAAAGAAGCGAATGAAGCGACAGCAGCGCAAGAACAGAGACTCATTTCTTGCGCTTCTGGATTCGCTGCACGAAGAGGGCAAGCTCACCTCCATGTCGCTGTGGGTTGAGCTGTATCCCATTATATCCGCCGATCTTAGGTTTTCCGCCATGCTTGGACAGAGCGGGTCCACGCCCTTGGATCTGTTTAAGTTCTATGTAGAGAATTTGAAGGCACGATTCCATGACGAAAAGAAAATCATTCGAGAGATCCTCAAGGAGAAGACATTTGTGGTTCAAGCTAAGACCTCATTTGAGGACTTTGCGACGGTTGTGTGTGAGGATAAACGGTCGGCCAGCCTGGATGCGGGCAACGTTAAGCTCACCTACAACTCCCTGTTGGATAAGGTAATTATTTAAAGATAATCCCTAATCTATTAATTACTTAAGTATTATTTTATAATCTTGTTTTCCAGGCGGAGGCCATTGAAAAGGAACGCATGAAGGAGGAGGTGCGTCGGCTACGAAAACTGGAGAATGAGATCAAGAACGAGTGGCTGGAGGCTAACGTGTCGGTGGCTGAACCATATGACAGTGCCAAGAAGCTAGTTGAGCATCTGGAGGCGTTTGCGGTATATGAAAAGGAAATTGGTGTGGAGAAGATCTGGGAAGACTTTATCAAGGAGAGCGAAGATGCGTGCAGCCATCATCACTCGCGATCACGGAAATCGAAGAAGAACAAGAAGCACAAGAAACGATTGAGGTCTACGTCTCGATCAGACATTGAGAACGAGCTGGTAGAAGGTCTAAAATCAAAGCGAAGACGCTCCAAGTCAAGATCGGTAAGCAAAGGAACCCATTGTCTTTCTATTATCTTTAGCTAATCGTGTGTCTCGCCCACAGCATTCCCTTAGCTCGATTGGCAGCATCGACAGTGAAAAACTGCTTAAGAAGAAAAAGAAGCGCAAGAACAAACTGCGAGGCGTAAGTAGCTAGCATTTATACATCCTAGAAGAGATCTAACATTGACTTTCATTTCAGTCCTCCTGCGAGTCGGATATTGCTGGCAATCTAACACCCGGCACACAGGCACTCCTGCAGAACGACTCCAACTCACATTCGCCGGCCAAGAAGAAGAAGAAGGAGAAGCGAACCAAGAAGGATAAGGATGGCAAGCGGCATAACCGACATAGCAATCGTTCTGGCACTCCCCTCAGTCCCGCCCAGTCCGTGGAATCGGCGGGGTCCCGCAACGAAGAGCTGACGTTAAGTGACGGCGAGCTGGAATCGAAACGAGCTGCCCTGCTGGCCCAACTAAGCGAGCAGCTGGACGAGTGACCAAGTGAGCGGCAGGCGTTCAGCCTCAGCCGACATAGACAGCGTGTGTTGCCCTCCAGCTCCAGCTAAAAGAGGAGAGCCAGCAGAGGCAGCAGCAGGCCACCGACTCAGTAGCCCCAAAAGTCCACTGCTTAGCCACTCCACCTAGCCATGTTAAGATCCAGCCCTGGCCTAGCACAAGCCGCGCAGCAAAACTTTAATGTAATTTTTTAGTTTCTATAAGTTCAATCGTGTAAATGATAAATTAAAGCTAAAAAGTCAGTTTTAAATTATAAAAAAAGAACAAGATTTTGAGTCTCTGCAGTAAAATTAATAAAAAAAGAATTTAAGTGCATCCCAGATCAGTTTCTATTGATCTATTGGCATATTCAATGGGAGCTGACAGTCTAAATATAAAACTAAGTGTTAAGTAAACCCAAATTTGTTTTTTTTTTACATCGTGCTCTCTCTCTGTCCCCTCGCCGACAAGCCGTAGTTCAAATATATATATTGTTGATCAGCATTAGTGGGAGAATCGATCTAGCTAGGTTTTAAAAATATAAACGATACTAAACGAAATTAAATTCTAAAAGCATTAATGTGTCAGTTTATTTTCCCTTAATTCCCTTGATTTCTTTACATAAAAAAACAAATTTCAAATCAATTTTTGACTATTTTTAATGACATTCTCGACTTAAATCTGTCCGCCAAACGCACAAACTTGGAAAATCTGTTTCTTTGTTGATCTAAAACTAAAACTTGAACTCCTTGTACTTCTTTGTGGTCTTGGCCGGATCCGTTTGCTGGCGCTTGCGCTTCGACTTTTGTCGAGCCACATGTTCGGCCAACATGTCGGACAGATCTTCTTTTTGCAGGTGATTCTGTTGCTCCCGCATCTGCTGCTCATAACGCTGGGCCATAGCATCATTGTCCATGTCCAATTCGCTGGGATCTAGCGCCAGCTCCACAATGCCCTCACGATCTGTGGTGGATCGAACTGGCGGCTGCTTGTTGGCCCCACCACCACCGCTGACATCGTACACATGCGTAGAGCCCATCATAGAAGCGCCTATGCGGTCCGTGCGCTTCTCAGGCAGAACTTGGTACAAAACTGGGGTTTCGTTGCTGAAGGGAAAGAATATATCGATTAATTGGGTTATTATCTTAAAGATTCTGATCGACTTACTCCTCCATCTCGGCTTCGATTTTCTTTTTGCGGAGTTCAATGTTCTCGGGGGTTTCCATGCCAGCAGGTACGCTGGTGAGCCCTGAGGGCGTAACGAGGCCCTCGACTGGCGTAACTAAACCGGTCTCATCCTGCTGATCGCCAAGGTCCTCGCCGTCCTCCTCCTCCTCTTCAGAAGACTCTTCCGATTCTGATTCCAGTTCGCCCCATTGATTGCGCTCGATGTCAGCTTCATCGATGCCGTTCTGAAAACAATTTACCAAAATTAATGTCGATTGCCACGTCAGGAGATGCTGATACTTACATCCAAATCCAATATGTTGGTGCCAAATACATCTCCGTATAGCGGCTTTCCGTTTTCATCGACTGGCGGCTTACCCCAGCCACCAGCATGATAACCGAACGATGTGCCCTCCGGAATGGGGGCATTCAAGCCGGGAATTTTCAGATTCGGATACGAAGGCGGCGGACCGTAACGCTGTTGGGCAATCAGCCATGGTGGCGGAATCTTGTGCGAGTTGGGGCCCACGGGCATGCCGAGGGCGATGCGCAACTCTTCGGAAAGATCTCCTGGCTTCTTTTCCTTGAGGCGGGTCTCGAACTCCTTGCCCTCGTAGTAAAGATCGCCGTGGATGGTCATGCGCGGCTTGGTCTGCCACTTGAAGAAGGCATCGTGAAGTTTCTGGTAGTCAATATCTATCTTGCCCATCTTCGGACGGACGCGTTCACGCATCTTAGCCTTAAGGGTCTTGGCGTCCTCGCGTTCTTGCAGCGACTCACGCATCTCCATGATCCCGGTCTTCTTGATGAAGGCAGGTAAATCAAAGGGTGGCTTCTCTATGCCCCGCTTGCCTTGCAGATATTTGCGCTTGAAGCACCAATGCCGGGGCACTTGCACTGTGTTCCTGTAGGCCTTCAGTTGGACGAGCAACTTGGGATCCCGTGCCGTTACATCATGCATTTCAACAACATCGGGTCGCGAGACCAACTGCTTCAATTCAGCAACACTCAGACGGGTCAGTTTCTTGAGTTTTCTCTTGGACAGCTTCTCCTTGTCGTCCTTGTGTTCATCGTCGTCGTCACCATCATCGTCCTCGTCATCGTTGAGTTTGTCGGCGGATTTTTTATCCTTTGCCTGGGCATCGGAGTCAAGGGAAGATTTATCCTTTTCCGCAGGCTTTGGTTTGTTTTCCAGCTTGAAGATTTCAAAGACGCGGTAAAACTGCCGGTACATGGGTGCCAGATCGGCAATGGTAATCTTTTCGGGCACATATCTGGGAGAGAATAGTGAAATATGAGAATTTAAAAAGATTTACCTAATTTTACAACTTACTCAATGGTCACATCATCTTCGGCAGTCTCAGCCGTCTTTTTGTCCTTCTCCTTCTCGTCATGGCGATCCTTCTTCTTCCTGCTGCGACTGTCTTTGTGCTTGTCCTTCTCCTTCTCCGCCGGTTGTTCATCATCGCTGCCTGGGGCTTTGGCCTCTTCGTTTTGCTGATCCGCGGCCTCCTGCTCATCCGCTAACTGGGCCAACTGCTGCTGTCGCTCGTACTCCAACTGCTGTCGCACCTTCTTGTTCTGCTTCTTGCGCTTTTTCTTCTTTTTGTTCTTCTCCGCCTTGCTTTGCTTGCCAGCTTTTTCACCACCACCCCCATTCACATGGTTCTCCGCATCATCATCGCTATCTTCACCCACATCGGCATCCTCGCCATCCTGCGTGGCGCCTCCGCCGCTGCCGCCCTGCGAATCGCCGTCGATTATGAACTCTGCTGCCCGTTGATCCTTGAGCGCCAATACATCCTCCAGGGCCTTCGGCAGCACCAATTCGGCGGCAGACTTCTCAGCATCCACACTGCTGTCTTCGGCGGCATCGCTGGGGGCACTTCCATTTCCATTCCCATTGGCTGCCGCCGCCGCCGCCACATTTTCGGGCTGCTGCTGCTGGTCGAACCGTATAGACATCAGCGGGGTGGGCTGGCCGCCCTTGAAAGAGAGACATTCAATGGAGGAAGCACAGGTTGTGTAATTAACTCACCTCATTGTTAATCTGGTCCGCCATAATTAAAAATACAAATTTATAAACAGCCGAAAAACCACAGAAAAAACATTGATGTTTCTATCGGTGTCGATATCGATTTACCACCCCCGGTAGCGGGTCACACTTAAATCGATCACAAGTCGCTGATGGCCGTTAAAATGGTATTTTTAGAGGGTACTCATCCCCGGTTTATTTTATCTGAGTGTGTGAATCCCCTGGAAGTACTAAAGTAAACTGATTCATCATATGACTTATGATATTTATGAATTTACATGCCATCCATGTGTATATATGTAAACGCAATCTAAGGTTTTATCTTTATTTGAACATTTACTTTATTTAACAAGCTACTTTCAGTGCAAAATAATTTTCCAAGGAATAGATAAGAAATGGGTCTTTCGGGGAGTCACGCGAATATAAGCTAGTCAGACTGACGTCAGTGAATTACGAATTATAGATGTTCCACATTTGCTGACATACTTTGGCTCTATTAAGCTGAAACAGAGCCTCCAGTGTCTTCCTTTGGATGTCATCTTGGGGGTTGGCGGTGACGCTATTTTGAGCTGGATTGCTCGGTGACGGTTCGTTGTGATTCCCCTCTTCCACACCCGGTTTCACGCCATCCATCTCCTTGTTTACTTTCGTCTTCTCAGCGTCTGACATTTCACCCTGGTGTTTTCGTCCCGGTGACGGTTCGTTGTGATTCCCCTCTTCCACATCCGATTTCACATCATCCGTCTCCTTGTTCACTTTTGTCTTCTCAGCGTCCGACATTTCACCCTGGCGTTCCACTACCTATGTTTAAATGAATTCGAATAACTGCCTTTTATATGTGCTTGGTCGTGCAGTATATCGAATAGATCAGGAAAATCGAGTAGTTAAATAACATTTTTTGCAAACATTAAAAACCGCCAAGAAGCAAGGGTTTCTATCTAATTTTTTAAATATGTTTATTATTATTATTATTATTATAATAATATTAAATTACTTGAAATAAAACAAAGTAATTAAGTTGAGAGATTAAGCATATTATTTATTGCATGGCATGCGATTATTTATATAAGTTGCGCAACATATAGAATATATAAGATAAGAAATATTTTCTGTAGGGAATCCCCTCAGAGTACGTGAAGATGCTCTTATCGGTCCGAGTCCGTAATTATTTTGAATTGAAAATACTCCACATTTGCGATGCTATTTGGGCTTGGTGTAGTTTAAACATGGCTTCCAGGTATTTTCTGTGGTTGTCGGCTTGGGCTTGGGCTTCTGCTGGGTCGGCGCTAACATTTTTTTCTGCCAGCTGGATATCGCCTTTTATTTTAAAACAAAAACAAATTATTTTCAAACTTTTATCTTTACCATGGTGTACAAATTACCTATGCTCTTGGCATAAACACTGGTTAGTGCAAGGACTAGTAAGAAACAAAAGATGATCTTCATACTGGTGCTTTAAAAATTTACTGATCTTCGCTGGACCCCGGCTGGGATTTTTATATCACAGGCATAAGTCGATTGGCATCTTTTTGAATTGTTATCGAATAGTACGCCTGGCCCTTGGTCGTGCAGCATATCGAATAGAGCAAAAAAATCGAATATATTATTAAAACATTTTGCTAGCATTAAAAACCGCCAAGAAGCAAAAGTTTCTTTCTAATTTTTCAAATATGTGTTATAATAATATTGAAGTACTTTAAATAAAACAAAGAAATTACGGTGATTGATTAGGCATATTATTTATTGCATGGCATGCTATTATATATATAGCTTGCGTGACATATAGAAAATGATAAGAAATATTTTCTGTAGGGGATCCCCTCAGAGTACTTGAAGATGCTCTTATCGGTCCGAGCCAGTAATTATTTTTATTTGAAATTTCTCGCTATTTGCGATGATAGTTGAGCTTGATGTATTTTAAAGATGGCTTCGAAGTATCTTCTGTAGATTTCGGCTTGGGCTTGGTCGGCGCTAACATTTTCTCCTGCCACCTGGTTATCGCCTTTTATTTTAAAACAAAAAACTAATTATTTTCAAATTTTTGTCTTTACCATGGTTTATAAATTACCTATGCTCTTGGCATAAACACTGGTTAGTGCAAGCACTAGTAAGAAATAAAAGATGATCTTCATATTGGTGCTTTAAAAATTACTGATCTTTGCTGGACCACGGCTGGGATTTATATATCACAGGCGTAAGTCGATTGGCATCTTTTTGAATTGTTATCGAGTAGTACGCCAGACCCCGTTTTGCAAATTTAGTGAGACCCGCTGCTAGCTGGTATTTTTCTGCAACTTCAGCATTATCAACAAAAAAAGGCACACTAATTGAATTGTCAATTTTCCGAAAACTAAACGCAACCGCAAACAGAAAGCGAAAAGCCAGCACAGCGATAAGCGATAAGCATTTTCTACTTTTATACAACGCCGCAAAGAAACCTCAGAACAATGACGGATCTGCGCAACGAGATGGACAGTGACCTGGACCAGAACTACTCGCTCAACAGCAACGCCGACCCGAAGAATATGCAGGAGCTGACCATATACGTGAGTAATCCCGATCCGAACCAGAGTCCGGCAACGGATGCGGATCCGGAAACCCACCCATAAGTAGAGACCGTAATGAGAGCACCCAGTAAACCGCCGCCTGCCTCCTGTTATCAGGTACAAAATCTGTTGCAGAACGTGCAGGACAAGTTCCAGACGATGTCTGACCAGATAATAACGCGCATCGACGACATGGGCAACCGCATCGACGACTTGGAAAAGAGCATCGCGGACCTGATGAACCAGGCCGGGATCGAGGGACAAGGGCCGGAGAAATGAGACCCGTAGATCGAAAGGCCGGCAAAGCCTTCATTCAGCCACGCCCAGTAGCCACTGGGCATTGCAGATGCAGATCATCCCATTAGTAAACATCGAATGCACCTTCGGCACCCAGTCACCCGCATTAATCACACGAATCAATTTTACAATTCCAGGCATGCACGTTCATTTAATCTAGCCCCAGCCCCCACCCGGTTGCTCCATAAACACAATTTGCTCATCCCTTTATTGTGTAGTTTTAAGTTTCCTCCTCCCACTGAGAGGGGATCATCATAATTTGTAAGTAACGTAATTCCTTTGTGAGCAAAAGGGCCAATAATTTAGAATTATTGCCGTTTTTAGTTTATATTTATAAATTGGATTAAAAATAACAAATTGAGAATTGTAAAAGTACCTAGTTTTGGTGGTTTGAGGTCGTCTTTGAGGACTTCGATTTAACAACGGTTACCTGGTGACCGGCTCCCGATTTCCGCCTTCTCACCTGCAGAGAAGGGGGTTTTTTGGGGAGAAAACAGAAAAAAGGGAAGGAGAATATTGTCATTTCCGCATGATTAGTTATGCTATGCATATATTTATTCTTGTTTATTTGTGGCAAATAATACAAATCGTGGGGCGTGACCATTAAAGGGGCTATGCAAATCAGTATTGTCTTTAAGCTATTGTCAGGTTAAATATATCTATTAATAGAGGAGCGAATGAAAGCCGAATTAAATTAGTTAATATGTTTTAGGTAAACTTTAAGCATATCAAATTGTGTTTAATCGATTATAAAGCCTTTAATAGAAGCTTAAACTAAGAGATAATACAAGTCGCTTGAAAAAAGGGGTGGAATACCAAAGTAAAGTCGGATAACTTACAACTATAAATTTAAATCAAGTATATTAATTTTTGTGAGCTAAGAATTTTGTTTTTAAAAGCATAAGTCAGCGTAAAATTAATTAGATATATTGACATCAAGCTGAACTCTATAATATAGCCAATCAAAAGATTCCTTAACCACCTCAAAGCAAACCTAATATTTTGTCTTCAATGCTAGATTCTGCTTTTAAGCAAAACTATAATTGTTTTCTCATAAATGTATAATTCAGTTCAGCAAACAGCCATGTAAATAGTTCAGATTTGTTCTGTATGACTCAGATTAGTCAGCAATACTGTAAAAGGCTAATGTTATGTCTATTTATCTCTAGAGAGTTCCAAGTTCCGTGTTTCAGTGCTAGTGCTGGGGCACATGGAACTGCTTTTGCAGCCTTACATGTGTAGAGGCCACCGCCTTAAAGGGATGCTTCACCGTCTGCCTGACCGGTTTCATAGAAGCACTGGCACTGGTGCTGGTCGAAGGAGTGCCGGCGGAGGCCCGCGTCTTGGCTCCAAATACATTTTCGCGTGGCGTTAACTGCGTAGTCTGCTGGCTGGTGGCCTCCCTTTCGTCATCAGAGGCGGTTCCGGACTCCTCTTCGTCTTCATCCTCGCCACTCTGTTCGGAGTCCTATCGAATCAGGAAAGAGATTAAAAGAAACGGTTAAGTTTTACGAAATTAATCATTATTTACCTCGTCATCATCTTGCTCATCGCTCTCTTCCTCCTCTGGCTCGGTCCTAGTCCCATGATTGATTCCAGCTCCTGCCAGATTCTTGCTACTCCTGGACAATTTCTGGCGTCTTTTCAGCGGACTGACCAGATGCTCGTGCTCTAGGCTATCCATTGACTGTGAGCGCAGACCCTTCTTCAAGGCTGCCTTGCGGGATGTTGGCTCCTCCTTGGTCTTCATCAGCTTCTGGAACTCCATAAAATCGGCGCGCTCATCGATGCTACCGATGTCGTAGTAGCTGGCACTCAGGACCTCCAGCGCCTTAGTATGCTGCTTCATGGAGATCAGGATAAAATCGCTGAGGATCCTTTTCAAGTCGCCCAACTTGCGCTGTTCAAAGTTACCGATGATGTCGTCGATCTCCTTGTTGGTGCGCTGCACCTCCATTTTGGCCTTAAAAAGCTCCGAATCGGCGGCACTCTGCGGAAGGAAAGTTGGATAAAATATAATAGGAATTATGGAAAAACTATTATCTTACATTGTTAGCCGAAAATTTGGACTTAAGCTCCAGCATCTGGCGTTGACGTAGCACTTCCTTATCCCTGGCTATCACAGCCAGGCGTAGGTTATCCCGGGTGGATTTGCACAGATGTTCGAATTGTGCCAACTCGTTGACAATCTGGAATTGAAGATTATATATATTTTATTAAATAAACAATAAATATAATCCCCTAATTTTAAAGACCTTGTGCTCCAAACGGTGGACATTAATGTCCATGTAATCACTCATTATGGTCACAGCATTTGTGAAGCTCTTGAGTCCCTGACATAGACTTTCATTGATTTCCTCTTCGTCGGCATAACTTTTCACGCCCTTTGCCAGCTCATCGAAGGAGTCGCGATATCTGAACATTAAATTTAAATCAGTTTAGATATATATTTATTAATATATTCCCTACTTTGCCATTTTCCTTGTCACCAAAGCGAAGGATGAACACATTTCCATTAGATGACGTTCGGTCAGCGTTATGCGTTCATTTATGATTTTAATGCGATCGTCTTTGGTGTTCAAAAACGATAATTTTCCACGGCGAAACATTATGCCTTTGTTTTGATTATTACTTCTATTTTTCTTTTATTCCTTTGACAGGAAAAACCAAGTGAAAAGCGTTGTCAGGGAAACGGTCAAATGGGAAAAACTATCTGGCAATGTGGCAAGAAATTTAGGTAAATTAACAGTTCTGTTAATAGTTTACGGTCTGTATAACATAGAGGTCGTATTTATACATTTCTGTAGGATACATTTGACACAACTGGAAAATGTACTTTACAACTGATAAATTTATTTTAAGTTTTTAAATAAATAAATTTGTATTTTCAGTGTATTTATTTTTAAAATTATTTCTAGCTTCGTTTAACTTAAAAATCCTAAGGCTTGACATTGATAATATTGCCTTATATTATTATGTAATTTTGAAAATTTATAAAATTTTAATTAATTAAAATTAAGCTAGCCACAAGAAAATGTTTACCTCTTTTCCCCCCAACAGTGTCAAGGTCAAGAGCACTATGTTTTGTCATATTTTGTGGGCGGTTGTCTGCCATGCGGCTATATTTAAATAGGAAAATATCCATGACAAACTAAGAGAGAAAAGAGATGAAAAATCACATAAAAAAAATCTAAATGATGAAACTTTCGAATAAATAATCACACATTTGAAAGTATACTAAATACGCTTTAAAACTAATTAAAAGTCAGAAAAATAAGTGTTTCAAACTAATATAAATCTCGAAATAAATATATTTTCTCTTAAAGCCAAACTGACTTAATTTCTGCTCCATGTACAGCCTTGACAACCAAATTGCGGGTTTGGGGAATTTTTATTTTGAAGCCTCAGAGCTACGACCGCAAGAATGTTGTGTCAACAATTAACCGAATATGGCAATTAATTTTAAATGCTCTTTTCCCACTTAAAGGCATAGTGCAATCAAACCTGTATTTAGTAATATATAAATAGCAGTCCCGTCCAAATAAAACCAACGAAAGTGCAGTTAAACGAGAATCCGGTTCCCGGGACGATGACAAGAATCACAAGTTGTAGAAAACAAGACAGAGGCTACGGCAGAAGATTCCAACAGCTGTCGAGATTTCGATCTGGGCGAGAACTACTATATATAAGGGAAACCGGGATCCGAGGGCCGCCAGGTGGGGGCCAGGTGAATGGTATTCATTGTCAATCCAAGAACGTAGCTTGGCGTGCGTTCCTTGTCGCTGCGCTGTCAATATATAGCCGCCTTTCTCTGATTCTCCGCATCCGTCTCATTCTTTAGCTTCAGCGGCTATTCGCCGCTTTGAATTTCTGATTTTCCTGCACCTCGAAATGTTTTGGTCAAGGGATGGCCCACAGAAGCGACATTCACTTTTGTCCAATTTTTTTTAAATTACTTGATGGTTCTTTTAATACCCTTAAAATTTATGGAAAAATAGAGAGGGAGAAACCAAAATATTCGGTTATTTTTGTTGTTCATAATTTATAAAAATATTTAAAGTGAAAGAGACTAAAAAACTTTAAATACATTACAGTTTTATAAGGATTAAAAGTGCAAAAAATAATGTAGTTTTGTGGTTTATAAAAATCCTTAAAATTAAATTCTTATTATTATGTATAACATATTTCGAAAAAAAAAGATTATATCTGTAATACATTTTATACATATTTAGGTATGCAAAAAAATTAGAGCAAAATTAATTTAAATCCAAAAATATTATTTAAAATTCTTCTCTCTGATTCTTCTCTCTGGTCATCTTTCTTCTGCTCTCGGTGTCTTCTCTGGCTCTCTTCTTTGTGTCGAAAACTTGCGTGGGTATAAATGAAGCCAAATTCGTACGCAACCGTTTAGTCCGAAATATCTCACAAAAGACAACGTATCTCAAAGATCGCGGTTTCAGTGCGGATCGCATTTGATCTTCCCTCCAAGCGGTATTATAACCTACAGAAATAACTATATGACAACCAAATTTATGCAAATTCGTGAGTGTATGTGAATAATACAAAAAAAAAAGACGTTATTCTGTGCTTGTGCATGAGCGATTTCCGTTTCGCCGCTGACAAAATTGTTTATAAACAAACAATTCAAAAGCTTTTTCGGGCTCCCCCGATTTCCTCGTCCATCTGTTTTTATTTTTGCGAAATATATTTACTTGTGCTCACTTTTATGCTGGGCCAAGCATAAACAAATGATTTCTAAATTTCTCGAACCATAAAAATAATGCGATAAAAAGTGCGATAAAATGTTGCCAATTTTTATGACCTTGAGAATAAATATTTACAAAATGAAACCAAATAAAAAGAGTGTTTAACTTTTGAAGGCAAAAAATGAATGAAAGAAAATTTGTGTAAATAAGGAAACTGGAAAAGATTTAATGGGATTTTTAGGATCATATATATTATAAAACCTGCATAATTATTTAATACTAATAATATTTAATATTATTTAGGAAATCTGTGTGAAAAGCGAATATTGCTTTACAAAAAATATTAATCAAAAAGTTGTGCAATTAAAATCTATTTTTATTTAAAACTATAAAAAAAAACTATACCAATGCCAGCTTAGATTGGTGATTTAAAACCAGATTTATCAATTGTTTATAGCATTATTTATTTAAGAATATGAAATGCAAGCTAACTAGCTTCAGATCCTTAATAAAAATGTGATTATTTAGTTGGCTAATTAAACAGAAATTCGATAAGTTAGTTAATCAATCAGAATTCTAATTAAAGGGCCTACTTGAAGTTAGCTCGAAGAGGATCATTCATAATCGCAGATCCCATAACAATTCCCCATAAAATGCTGATCTCTGACATTTAGCCAAGTCGTGATTGAACTCTACTCAATCAAGGCGTGACTGATTTATAGGTGGAATTAAAAAGAAGCACTTTATCATAACAATTTAATTACAGAGAAGAACCCTCAACGCGCTTAACTTGTAAGCTCCGTCTGGAATATTATTCAATTTAAATTTTTTTAAATTTCCCGAAAGAGTAATAGGCAAATCAAGTGAGTTCAGTTTGTTTACACAATCGGTCGCCACCTTGAACTCTACACCTAGCCCGTGTAGGCGCTCAACAGGTGATTTAAGCATTCGTCGAATTGACATAATTCCACTCAATGCAACCGATGTGGAATGAAACTACGAATGGAGAATAGAAAAAATAGAAAAACTGTGACAGGGACACGTATAGAGGTAGAAGTAAAAATAATTGTAAATGGAAAACAGAGAGCCAGCGTGCAGCTAACGAAGCGTAGATACAAACTGATTAACCTAAGTAAATTGATCATTCCGACAATATACATATAATACAGGTAGCTGTTGAGAAGAAGAAGTTGAGATACTCTTTCTTTTGGAATAAAGATAATATATATTTGAAAGAATATAATATTAGAAAAGTGTTAAAGAAATCTAATATTGAGTTTGAATATGGAACGCTTTTGCGTTGTGTTTGTATAGAGAAAAATTAATGAACATTTTGTAATAAAATATCAAAATTAATATTTAAATAAATATTTAATTATAAAACTATCAGCTACAAATTAGCCACGTTTATTTCCCTCAGATATTCTAGCATTTTTAACAATCTCTTAAATGACCAAAAAACGTTTCTAAAATGCCCTTTAAATGGGTACCAAAAATATTACTCATACGCTGCACAGTGGTGTCCCGAAATATTGTACCTGCTGCAAAGCATTCTTCCCACAGATATTTGCTGGGAATATTTAGAATATGTTTTAAATCCAGCGACTAATTGAGAGAGCGAGAGTGCCACTCACTGTGGCAGTCACTCATTTACCTCACTCACTATCTCTCTTTTTTCACCGCTCATACCCTCTCTTTCTCCACCATCGCCCTCTCACTTTCTGATTCCATAGCCGGGTCTCGTTTGCCACTTATTTACCGCTTCCTCAAATCATTTAAGCTCATTTGACAATTGTTTGCCTTTCCACACAGAACAGAATCTCGAACCTCAAATAGTTTACCGACATTTACCCTAAAAATAAACCCAAATCAACAATTAAATATTGACAATAATAAATAAACCCTTAAATATCACCTAAAATTGTGTGAAACTATAATATACAGCAAAATGAAGCCGATGTTCGGTGTACTGGTTATTACTTTAGCCCTTAGTGGAGTTTTTACCCTGCCAGGTGAGTTATAAAAAATATTATTAATCAAGCTTTAGTGCTGGCCATTAATTAACATGAAAATATTCATAAGAAAGCGGCGGCGACCTTTTGACTTTATAGACAAAGGAGGCTTGATAAGAGATGGGGAAGTCCGAGAACATTCTCTTTTGTTTACTTTATTTTTTGTATATGTTTTCTGATCGGGTACAATCCGGTATCATCTATAGCAATATTTCCCGTAAATCCAAGTTTTTGATAACAAAAAATCAGCTATCAGTATTTTGATTCAAAAACAAAAAAATTTCGGCTGTTTATTTACTTTAACTTTGACTCCAAGCTGGTTTAAATTTTAAAGTTACCTCTCCTTGCCTTGGATAATGATGGTAGCTGCCTGGTAGATAACAAAGCGAGACACTTGACAATCAGCCAAATGCATCCTACAGATACACAAGTAACTACAAATGGCAAAATATCTGAGAGTCTTCGTTCCGCCGCATCTGAGATTCAGTGTATCTGTGAGATCCAACGGCGTCCTTATTGTCATCATCAGCGTTTTGCTGTTCGCTGCCTTTGGTTGCCACTTGAATGCATAAATTGTCGAAGAAGCTGCTGCGCTGCCAGTGAATTGCAACTGATGGGCAGCTGTGGGCGGGGACGTGGCAGCTGCCACAGCCACTTGAAGTTGTCAAATTCGGTGCAGTCGAAATCATTTGCAAGGAATATGAAAATTTTATGCAACTCTCGTGAATTTGTATATTTTTCGGCAAAGGTTTACTTGAGATTTATCTTTGGAGTGAGTGCTCTAAATTTACAGAGGGGAAAATAGGAAAATGATGTTTGCTTTCTGTTATTTTACTTATTATAGATGAAAAGTTAAATCAATATGCTGATAAATAATTACCAAGAGTAATCTAGCATCTGAAAACTAAATATTTATAAGGCGAACATTTAGAATAATAATGTTCTTCGGAAGAATAACTATATAATTCAAATTTTAAATATTTCATTGTTTAAATGCAGATTTATTACTGGTATAAAAATACATATAATTATAAAGGAATGTAGAAATACTTGATTAATTTGAATATTTAAAGTCTTTAGTTGTTTTTTGTGTTGATGCATATTTTACCGGCACAAATATATATTTTTTTAATATAAATATTAGTTTCCTTTTTATATTGGCGGCTTTTCAAGGTACTCATAGCCCAGTTAGTTGAATGAACTCAAGTGTAGGTCTTATGCACTCAAGTTCTGGCATTTTCTCCCCTCACCCCGATTGCAAGTGAAATTCTTGAGCATTTTTCTTTGCTTGGCTGCTTTCTTTTTTTGTCTTTGTATTTTTCTTAATTTGGTTTTTACGAGAACGGACCATGTCAGTGTCCCATGGCCAAAAGAATTGGGTTAATTATGGCCATAATTCGCGTTTAAGGCCTTTTTCCAGGGAACGTCTCTCTCGGCACGACAACAAATTGCAATTGCATGTGCGCACATAAATCACTTTTTTTGTATATTTTTTATTTTATTTTCTGGCTGGTCATAGGTGGAGTAATAAAACTCAAAACAATTATTATTATATTATTGGTAAATTATTATTTTTATTTTCCATTGTTGCTGCTACATTGCCAGGCAATTTGCTTAATTTAGAGGGATATTTATTTATGCAAATTGAAGTTAATTTTTTGGGCTTTTACAAATAATTTCGTGGCATTATTTGATGAATGGCCAGATAATTAGCATTTTATAAGGGGATGAGAGGGGAAAGCTCCCGAAAATCACTGGTATTTGCTATGAAATGGAAATATTTGGAGTTCATTTATTTGGGGCCTAAGCTGATTATGGAAAATTGTTGACAAAACAGGGAAAGTGGCAATTAATTGGCAGTCCAATACGACGGCCTAATACAACAAATAATAATATCCAACTAATTATATTGTGTTTTAATTAAATAAAAAATAAGATTGCATCTTGCTGTTATTTTATTTCATTGTTTGTGGTAAAAAAAATAATTAAATGAAATTCAATTAAATACAACTAAGCTCTTTAAATGAAAATAGTTTTCGCCCAGGCTTACCCTTGTTTTCTGTTTATTTAAATCCCCCTTCAGTCAGGGCTTATTAAATAAAGGCCTCAAAACCGAAAGTCAATTAAATAAACAAATCGTTTAAATACAAAACACTTTTGCTAACTAAATAAAATTCGACTTAAACTGACTTTACTTGCATAATTTGAATATTTTTGTATAGAGAAAAGAAACAAAGCAAATTAAACTTTGTACGGAAGAAATGTGAGCAGCAACAGCTTATGCGAATTAAACGGAATTGTTTTTTGGAATTTGTTCTATAAACTTTAATTGCTTGGCTATTTCGTGTGTTTGTCTTGGCTTTTCGTCACCTTTCACATATTTAATCCAACACATTTATAGTATTTATACTGACACTATTAAAGAGACAGCTTAAGGCTTGAAGATATTTTCTGTGGGGCATAAAAGACAAAGGCTTTAATAATGTAGTTTTTAAAATATTTAAATATAATTTACAGTGCCATATATGGTGTATTTATTTGGTATTTATTTAAGTTTTTTAAGCTATCTAAACATTTTAATAGATTGAAAATCTTTACACGACAGCTAAACCATGTTTGAAGTTGTTTTGCTTTTTTATAGCAACATCTGTTTGGCTTTCAGCCAAATGATTAATTACTTTCCACGGAAATCTACACAAAAAGTTTGTCGTTGTAACGTGACTGCGAATTCAATGAGGGGAAAATCAGTAAATGCGAAGTATTTTTTATACACATTTTATTGGGATTTCAGCTTAAATTACTTAAAGAAAATGTTAAAGAATTAAATTAAATTGTAAGTCAGATTGTAATTAAAGGGAAATAATTTTGTAGTATGTTTCTTAATGATATTTTAATTTAATTGAAAGGATTTGTATTTAATAATACTTTTTATTTAATGATCTAACTATTTATCATAAATTATAATGTATACCTTAACTTGATAAGATTTGTGTACCCATTTCAACTTAAAATTATCAACTTTTATAAATTTTTTAATATTTTGCAATTAACTTTTCATGTGAAGCGCGAAAGCCAGTGACTTGACCCACCTGAGTCATCCGGCGAGGGCTATTAAAATTAACTAAAGAATTAACGAAGCAATTTATTGTTTAGTGTTTTCGCTTAATCAACAATGAACTGTGAGACAATAGAGTTGTGATATTTGTATACTAGAAACTTGTGGCCAGACTCTGGACCCACTGCCTCGAAATCGCAATTGTTCAATGTCACGAAGGGATTAGCCAGCCAGCAAGACACCAGCTGATCCCCTGCCAAATTAGACGGTGACTCAGACTAGTTTGTCTGTGATTGAGAAGTACTGCAGTAGCAGCCGCCTTGATTCCCACTCCCCGCTTCATAAAACCAACTTGGCTCCGGTTCAATGTCACGTAATCGCTGCAGGGCTCCTCCCCGGAGGTGTGCGCCCCCTCTGACATCACGGGCGTGAAGATCTCGCACAACCATCCACCACCCCCTTTTGTGACGCCTCTTTATGTTAATTTATGTGCTGGCAAAATGTGCAAGCGCCTCTAATGCTCAGCCACGCATGGCGCAAACCCGAAATCAGAAATAAATTACAGAAGGCAGTCGTGTCGTAGTCAAGGGAGGAGCAAAGAGGAGCATATCCAGACGAGGCAGTTGCTCATAGTCAGCACAAACTGGGGGAATTAACACCGAATAATCACACGAACGCCACGAGCATGGTGATTATGCGGAGTGGTGTCCATGTTAATTAACCGGAACTCAACTATTATCTGTTCTTTTGGGGAAATATTCTTAAGAAACTAAACAATTGTCAAATGTCTTTTATTTATTTATTTTATAATAAACAAACATATTTTTGGTTGAGCTAATAAGCTTATAGAAGCTCAGCTTTCAATTTTATGTCGAGTTTATTATTCATTTTATCTCACTTAACTCCATAGGAATATAATTATTTAATTGTCAGTATTAAACCTTATAATATTACAGAGTATTGACCCACAGCAAATGAATCATTGTTGAGGAATATTCCTCGGAAATATTACATATATTTATATATTTCGTTGTCTTCAGTCAATAATGTATAAGAACGTATATGTAACATGTATTATATTTTTCTTAATTGCATTGAACTCTTAATCAGTTTGAGACACTTTCTTCATTATTTATTTTTAAATTGTTTTGAAAGCAATTCATAAAAAAACAGGTCTTGCAGCATCTAAAAAGGGTTCCTGAAGATTAACCAGAAGGTGATATTCTTTTTGATTAAAATTGTATAACTTGTATTTAGAATTCAATTTTATTTAAAAGATCACAATTACAGAAGTTCCAGAGATATGGTTGTAAATTGTATTCAAATTATTCTAAAAGACATTACACCTTAGATAATTCAATATATTTTTAAAGATTTTGGTAGCTTTTAGAAACCCTTTTAATTTATTTAAATTTTTTCTGTACAAAGTTATTAAAATTTTTGTTAAAACATAATTCAGCACATTAACCATCGTATAAACACCAAATCCTGTATGTATATTTGATTTTACTACGAACAGGAATAATTGTATATTATAATGAAATCTCGTTCATTACTCAAATACTCAGCTGGCAGTTGCAATGTCAACGCAATGCAGCTTTAAACGATTTTGGCAAAAAGGGGATTTGCGGATGGAGAATTTGGGTTTTGGCATGGGGTACGGGTACGGGTACGGGGATTTCGGATTCCAGGACCCGTCGACAGCTGCTGCCATATGTCCTTCTGGTGGGGCTGTAAGTTTAATGAGATTCCTGTCAAATTAATTTCCGGTTATGATTAGATTTTCGTTAATGGCAATTTGCGGTTTTTGCTGCCAACCCAAAAATGTAGCAAAATCCGGAGGGGAGTAACTGCTGCGGCATCGCCAACGAATTGATTTGGATTTGCATGCAACACTGTCACCATGCAACATTTGCAATGATTCCACAAAGTGTCTGCTGCAATTATCTGCCCAACAAATTGCAGGCATCGTCATCGTTATGAGTTTGCTGCACAATTGATTAACATTAAGTAGTTTAGTAATCGTAAATCATGTTCAAAGCCTCACCCACAGGCCCGGCTGGTTGTGGCATTTATGAAAATTTTGCATATCTGGCAGAGAGCTCAAGAAATTGAGGAATCATTTGGCAGGTGGCCAGAAATGTGGTGCGGTGCAGTGGGGTGGGTGCGGCGGAGTATAGTCCTTGGGGATTTATTTCACTTAATTGGAAGGCTTTTGGAAAGGCTACAAATAGATTACACTAAGAATATTGGGTGGAATTTAATCTTAAATTAGAGGAACCTGAAAGCTTCAAGTTTATTTAATTAAATTTTAATATTTCAAGCATTACCAATGACACATTTTTCCACCTAATAAAGCTTAAACTTGAAATTCTTTTTCTGCCCTTCATAAAGTTCAATTCTATCAAAAAAATGTAAAGGCAACGGCTCAGATTCATTCTGGCCAGGTCCCTACAGCCAGACACACAAATCATTAACAGTTGCACCTGCCATAGAGCAGAAACCGTTTACAAATCAAGACCAGAAATCAAAAATCTGAACGTATTTTCCTTTTCTTTTTTCTTTCGCTCTTTACAAATTTTCTGCACGTACACATATGCCTGCAAAAATAATTCTTGATCCAGGCGATATAATGAAGGCCTTGCCAAAAGGCAGACAAAGGCGGCGGGGAAAAGCCTAAAATTAAACAATTTTACTTTTTGGCAATTTCATTTTTGCCCCTCTTGTTGCTCTGCAGAATAATTTGTTGCATGTGGCGTCGATATGACAGAGCAGGGATTTCCAAAGGGGCAACACCGGATGGGAAGGAGGAGTGTTCCGTGTCCGGGACCAAACAATCAAAATCAAATTCAGTTGAAAAAACTCATTTTAAACGCGACAAACGTAACGTTCAATCTTCCAGAACATTGAGTACGTGACACGATTGTCACATTTGGCAAACCGGGTGAGAGTGGCGATCCCAAAGGAGCGAGCGAGAGATGTGGAATGCACTTAGAAAAATAAAGGGGCAATTCGTTATTAATAATAGTTTATTATCTGCTAAAGCTAGAAAATTATTTTTAGAGATTTTTTTTGAGGGGAAACATATTTATTTTAAAGTTCTAAATCTTTCTTTCTCATTTCAATATATTCACTTTTTCCAAAATTAATTTTGTAAATTTTGTTAGACTCCAAATTGGTTTTTTGTATTTAAACAAATTTTGTAAATTTTAAATCTATTTTATAAAATAATTTTGATACGAAAAAAATAAAAATCTAACCCTTTCTTTTCGATTCAATTGTAATTTAATCAATTCAATCAACTAATTAAGTGTATAAATTTGATTAGACTACAAAAATAACATTTGGAATATTTTAAAAAGTTTGATAACATTTAAAATATTTATAAATAATATTTTTGGTACAAAATCTGCACCGCTTTAATTTTATAATAATATAATGAATATAATATAATTTATAAAATAGAATACTTTTGGTTTCATTTATATTTTATTTATTATTTTCTTCAGTATTCTTCCCTCAGTTACAATCAAAGTGTTTTTTATTTCTGTTTCGTTTAGGCTCAGCTTAAATTTTGTTTTCTTTTTTTTTACTTTTGTTTTGTTTTCGTTTTGGCAAAATGCAAATGAAGTGGAGAGAGAAATGAAAAATGAACGCCGCACCTGACTTGACTTATAGGCCAAGTTTGGAGGCGGGCCGTGAAATTTGTGGGTGTGTGGGTGGTTACTCCCTGACCTAGCGACCCAAAATTAATTGAATTAAATTTGATTTTATATTTATTTCGTTTTGTTTTGGTTAGCGGTTCTTTCGCCAACTTCCTTATTGCCAGCCGGCGAGCACGTAAATTTGTTTGTCATGCAAATCTTGATTTTATTGCACTCTTATTTGGGCCGAAGAAATTGTTGGGGTTGTTAAGAGATTCGTTCATTTAGTTATTTGTTTGTTTGCTTGGTTAATGAAGCTGTCTTGTTCTTGGAAAGGAGCTGACAGGAAATTATTGAGCAGATTTATAAGAGAATTGAGGAATTAAGCTTTGAATTTATTTGGTAGCACTTCATAAGATGACTTTTAAGGGATTTTTTAATTTCAAAATTTCCAGTTTAAAGCTTAGCTTTTCTTGATCAAAAATCAATACTCTAGTCCTAACTTATTCAACTGTCTGCCAATATATTCCAGACAATTTGTTTCGTATCCATCCGCCACTAAATCCGCACTGAGCTATACCCTAAATCGCATTTGTTATCTTCGTTCGAGTCATTAACATCCCCCGTCCACTGTTTCATCATTGGCTTGGCCATCAGGAGGCCTCCATATACCTAGAATCTGTCACAACCCTTTCATCTCTGGCTACGCTCTCCCAACTTTTCCCCAGACTCATGGCGGAGTCGTCACTCAACGCGACTGCCAATCAATTGTAGACAGGGGAAAATAACCATGCAGATAACTAGAACTACACCGCATCCTCTAATAGGCAGCGCATCCGCTACAATCAGATACATAGATGCACTTGCAGAAATTAAATTAATTGATTGAATTAATTAAATGTTATCATATCATCAAATAATTGAAATTTTATTATTAACATAAATTAAACGTAATAGAAAATATATAAAATATATTTCTAGCTCTTTTTTAGAGCGATTAATTCTTTAATGAAATTATTTTTATTTACATACGTTAGAACTATTAATTAAATAGAGAAAATTTAGTTAAAAGAGAAAATAAACATTCAAACTGAATAAAATTTGAAATATATTAATAAAAAATGCTTCAAGACCAACTATTCCATATTTATAGATACCTTCTTTAATCAATTTAAAATTCTCGATTTAAAAAGAACTCTTCTAGTGTATTCAAACCCCCCAGAGTGGACATTTGAATCGAGACAACCGTGAAACGAGACCCGTGTGGGGCCCAGCTGTTGTTGCAACGCGTCACATTAATCAAGGCACCCACTGCCCCTGTCCAAGCCCCCAAAATACGGGATGCCATGCCCTCCTCTCCTCTCTTTCGAAGCCAACGTCATCGCACATCAAGGGGATGGCCGAAAAATCATTGTTGACATTTGTAATTAGAATTGATAGCAAGCAGACAGACAGACAGCCGCCACCCCAAAAACGGGTTGGGGCTCAGCAAGCATGGTTAGCTGTGGGCTCAGACGTTAAACTAATTTCGTTTTCGTTTTTCCAAAGCTCAATCCAGAGCGATATGTGCACTTTGCGAAGGGGTTCAGCACGTCCATCATTTGTTGAACTTTTTTTCTCTGTCGTGGAGCTAAGATGTGATTGGGGGAAAAGCGATAACATGTGCGTGTGATTTGCAGTGAAAGAAAATAATATTGTAATTAGGATTTACAAATAGGGAGTTGAATGTGATTACATTGACATTATGTATAAAATTTTAATTCGAAATATAGATAAATATTGCAGTAACTAAAATGTATAATATTATTTAAACTACATTTTGAATAACCACTTAAAAATGTTCTTTTTTTTTGTAATTCCCTTAAAATTAAATTAAATTCCTAATTGAAATATCTTCAGGATGCAGTTTTTGTCAAGTGTGGTAAATGCGTGCTAACAAAATAGCTCAACATCCCCGCACACACCTCACCAGTCCTGAGTCCAGACACCATTCCCATCAAGCAGGTCAATTGAATGGCATTTCACTTGGAGAATGACAGCAACTAAGCTTCGGTCTGCACTTTCACTCGATTGGGGGGCGTTATTTAGGTGGGGGAACGGGTGGCGAAAGTCGAACTTGGGGGCTGGCGGACAGGGGCTGCTCAAAAGCTGGCTTTGATTTCACTTTCGGCTCGACTGCTGTTGACATTTGCCTCATGTCCTCCCTCAAGTGTCCTCTGTGTGCCAGTGCGTGCGTTTGGGGTGGGCATCAAACTAATTTTCCCCCTGTTTAGAGTTCTTGAACGTGACACGAGTCTGCACTCGGGCCACACCCAACCCAAGGCACCCACTGGGACGAACAATCCTTTGGGCCATTTTCCACTGGCCAGGGGATTCGACAGGCCTTCGACAGACCTCCGACGACTGTCTCTGGCCAGTGGTTTTCAGCTGATTTGAAATCATTTTAACCTAAATTGCATACAATCGAGTTTGTCAGGAGGCGAACTTGGACTCGGACTCCGATTAGGAGTAGGAATCCCCACACAAAACACACTCCGAGGGAGCTCCCAAGCTTGTGTGTGTAATTGAAATGTGTGTGCTTCGGTGGTTTTGGAATTACAGCGTTCCAAAGGCGTCGGAGGCGTGCACTCCTCGAACCTCCTCTTGTGGCTGGTCATCTAATCTGTGATGAGATTGGGCCAGCGGCTTAGGGCCATGATGTGCTTTTATAAGCGAGAGGGAATAGGGGAAAAATAGTAGTTAATGTTACAAGTTATTGTTTAAAGATATACATTTTGTGGGTTTTATTATAAATTAACTGCTATACAAATATTACATAAATTTCCAACTAAACATTGTATATTTAGTTACTTATTTTTACCTGCAACTCTTTGCCAGTCTACATTTTTACCTGTACCCTCTTTATATTATATTTACAATTCCCTGAAGCTGTTCGCCATAAAAAAGAATCTCAAAAGATTTACATAGCCAACTAACTTTTTGCAACTACAATCATAATTACAACAAGTAGCCTAAGCCCCACTTTTTTCCCTGCGGCATTAGTGGCGAAACTTTTTACATTAACCAAAGTGCGGCTATTAAAAATTCATTAATTGCATGCAACTGGAAAAAAAAAGAGAAGCAACAAAGTCTGGGGAAAATTCGCAGCAAAAGTTTAATTGATTTGTTCGCGGGAATATTGTAAAATAATTGATAGATGGCCAAGGGTAATAATAGAGGGATGTAAAAATTGAGCCTTTAATGAGAATAGCCTGCAGTAAAAGTTGGCAAAACTTTTATTTATTTTCTGCAACTATTTTTTTTTTGTTGTTCATTTTATTCGCCACTGTTTCTATTAATTAGAAAACTTTGCCCACTACAGCAGCTTCAAATCAGATTTTTGCGAATTGAATTTACAATTTTGAATTGGAAAACCGGAAAATGGCAAATGAATTGGGGAAAATATATGAAAAAGTGGTAAACTTGTCTCGGCAATGAACGAAAGAGCGAGTATTACACATATTTCATCAACAATTTGAACGCAAAAGTAATTGAAAACGCATGCATCGATGATGGCCAAAAAGCGAATTGCCATTTTGTGTGTCTGACGGGTTTGTGTCTGTGTGTGTGCGTTTTGCCAAAAACCATATTGAAGCCACTCAAAAATGTTTCCCCGGACAGCCGCAATATAAATTTGATGGCCAGTTGAACCTCATACCGAAAATTCCCCGAATCTGCCATGGAATCCTGGCCGAAACCGACACTTTCCGGCCAGCAGTTTAATTACCATTTCGGGTCGCTCTCCTAAGGGGAAAATGCGAAAAGCATTTCATATTTTCAAGCAATTTTCCCGCAGTGAAATGAGAGCGGGAATGAGATGAATCATAGCCAGGGCAGCTTGCAATTATTATTTTGATTTTTGAACCAGAATTGTATTGGTCGGATTTCCTTAATATTTTCCATTGAAATATATTTTCTTTTAATATGTATTTATTAAATAGTTTATGGACAGGAAATTATCCAGCCTCTGGACTGACTTTGATGCTGCTGATATTCACAATTAAATTAAATTGAAGCCATAAACACCTAAAGCTCTTTAGAAATCTTAGATATTTCCTCCTGACTCAAAATAACTTTTGGCCAAAAAGCTCAAGAATTTCTTAGCAGCCAGGAGCTAAGAAGTCCGCTGATGCACACACAATCATCATAGCTGCTCACTAAATTATGCAAAATTGTACAATTATGTTAATTAATTGACGCAGCCAGCCAGCCACATCCCACTTCTGCTGCTGCCCGTCGGCCAATTAGCGCCATAAAACGCAGGCCAAGCGATTGCCAGGGATTTTATTTTGGCCACCCAGGAAGCTCGAAAAAAGGAATTTATATATATAGTATGAGGACCACGCCCCCTAACCGCCCAGTCGCTTGTTAACCTTACATAATTAGCAACAAAAATGTTCGTTGTGTTTAGAACAAAAGCGCAGCGCATTGCAGAAATTTCCACAGTCCCTTTTTTTTGGAGGGGCGGGGAGAGGCCACCAAATCTGCCAACTGGCTTTATTAATTCCATAATTCAGCAGAGGCAGCAGGAAAAATGGTAGCGGTAGAAGGTGAGGAGAAAAGCTGTAGTCCCCTGTCTGGGCTTAATTATTGGAAAATTAATGAAACTGCCATGTTTTCACATTTCCTGTGCTTCTCCACGTTTCGCTTGATTAATGGTCCTAAATAATAAGAGAGCGATTGGTTGACTGGAAGATGGGGTTAATGTGGTATATTTTCTTAAATTTCTTTAAAATATTAAAGATAAATTTATAAAACAAATTTTCTTTCCCTGAAGTATACCTTACTATAGAGCAAAGGGTTTTATATCTCTTTTTCCTTGGGCTTTGGGGAGTAAGTGGCTTGTGTTAATTTTTTTAAACTGTATATTGTGGGTGTATACGACATAAATATTCTTATAAATAAAAAAGCTAGACGAAAAATATTATAAAAATTTTATCAGTCCATGAATCGTATTCGTTTTTCATTTCCTGAGCAAATAAACACTTTGAGAAATATTTAATGAAGCTTTATATTTAGTTACACATTCCATAAGACTATAATATAAATGTATCATTTGGTTATGGGCTTCAACTTTTTTTTAAATATTATTAAAGTTCTTCCGATTATGCTCTAAAAATTATAAACATAATAATAGTTGACTTTAAGTTCCAAATTAATTCAAGGAGCCCCTGAAAATGTTCTAATAAAGCCAATTTCTTGGCATAGTACTTCCATGGGTAGCTACAAATTCGATCACATATCATGGACTTTTGTGTGCCAATAAATACATATATCCATGGTGCATATTTGCCAGCAGGTAGCCCACTTTCATATGCACCTCCAAAAGGTAAATATTTGCACTTGTAAATGACATTCACGTGTGCCAATCTGCATTCCCCCGCCTCTGGCTACTATAGGTATCTATATATATGTTTGGGGTCTTTGTTTTTGTTTCCTCCGTTGCTCCACTTCATGTTTGATCGCAGTGCGTCGTCAAGGGGGGGTAGGAAAGTGGGGCTTCTGCTGGCCCCCGTGATGACATTTTTTGCAGGGAAACCCAAACATATTGCGGGTGTCGTGTATATTTCTCATAAATCGGCTTAAAAAGCGGATGTGCAAAGGGAGCCCTTGTGCATTTGTTTTGTGCTCCCCTGAATCAGACGTCATCGTTTCGAGCCCCCCTTCTCCCTTGGGGCCAGATACGTTCGCCTTTTTGCGTAAGCAATTTTACGCAGCACGTAAAGCTTTTCATATTTCCCATTTCGTTTCAACTCGAGGCGAACTCTACTCCGGCGAGATGTCCGGAGGACGGTCAACGCAGCTTGACTTATTTTTAACGTCGTTAGTTACGAGGGAAGCATTTGCGATAAAGGGGTATATGGGATTTTGATAGAGATATGAATCATGAAAATATTTTAAAGCTAACTAAAACCCATAAAAATAACTAAATAAAAACTTAATAAAATATTTATTTAATATCAAATTGGGATTTGAAGAATTTTAAATATAATTGTAAATAAAATTTCCATTAGTCTTTCGTATACAGGATACTTTCTTAGTTCAAGTCCTTTTCCCCAACTGATTTGTGTTATTTGCACTCCCTCTGGCCACTTGTTGTCTGACGGTTGTGTTACGATGTTTTGCCTGTTGTTGGTGTCAGTGTCAGCTGCTGGGATTTATGAAGTGCAACATGCCAGGACTAAAGATTGAGAGGGAAAAAGATTGAGAGGCAGAGGGAGGAGGATTTATCTGCAGCCTGCAGTCCTGAATCCTAGCGAAGGATGCGTTATTTAGTGGCTCTCAGATAAAGCCTTGGCCCCGTTTCCTGAAAAAGCGTGAATTTATATTCAAATCAAAGTGAAATGTTTACTCCAAGCGAGGGTTAACCCTTTTTTTTCGTTGTTATGTAAAAGCAAAATATCAAAAATCAGAAAAAAAGACCAGCCTCCTTATCATATACTATCTCCCACTGAAGAAAAAGAAATGGATAATTATGCAAAGCAAAGATTGCGTAATCAGCGTTAATGAGGCGCTGAAAAAGGGGTCGCCGCAAGGAGCTCTTCTTTTTCCGCTGATTTGGCTAATTTAATGCAATTTTCGCCAGCCAATTTGGCTCTTAATGATGACAAACAGTGCTTAATTTCTACTGAAACCTTTTTCTCATCCTCTGCTTTTTTTTTAACCCCTTTTTCCAGCTGGTAACAATCCCCAGGACGATGCCGAGGTGATTAACGTGCCATCGCGCCCTCAGACCGAATCAGATTTCCATAACTTCCGCGGCGTTATCGATACGGGCTCGGGTTATCCCTTCCTCCAGCCGAATCCGTCGAGCTTCAATCTCGGTTTCTTCGACTCTTTCGATGGTGAGTAGCTTTCGCGGCACATGGGGCGTATGCGTGATATGAGGCGTAATCGGCTTGAGTATTTTTAATGATATTTTAATTAAACAATATTTCAGTTCTTTCCGAAAAATGCATGCGACGTAATTACATGTCTCGGGTGCATTTAATTTCGTTATTATTATTCTGCTTAACGATGATCGAACGATTGCCACATTGCGTATACTTAATATTGGTTAGCTTATGCGGGGTAATAAGGGTTTTAAACGAAGTTTGTGGTTAAAAGTTTATGTTAATAATTTTTTTGGGAAATTAATACATTAAATCGTTAATCTAAAATACGTTTTGCATATTTATTAATTAAGAAAGTATTATATTTTATATTAGAACAATAGTATGCATATAGAAAATATATTTATTAACTAAATACCTAACTAATTGCTCAACTTTTCATGAAAATAAATAATACCAAGAGCATTGTTAGCCTCGAATCTGACCTGTATTGTTGGTAGAAATGAATTAAATGCATATCCTCTGGGTCAGGCCAATTAGCCAACTGTCCTTTGGGACTTTTTAAACTTTTCCATCTCGGTTTCAGACTACTCCCACGCCTTGCCAGTGAAATGAAAAACAATTTATCAAAATATTATGTCAAGTTCTTGTAGCCAGACAAAGTTTATTTATGCTTTTGTATTTATTTCTATATATTTTTATAGAAGGAGAGAGAGAGAGAGAGAGGGAGAGAGAGGGAGAGGAGGAGTAGGAGTAGGTCAAACCGGTCTGTTGACCATTAAAAGTGAAAAGTTTTGCGCCTCATCTTGCCAATTTCTGCTTAACTAAGACCGTAAGACGTTGCAGATGACGAAGATGAAGCCGAAACTTCATAAATCTTATCCTAATACGTTCGAGAGGGGGCCAGGATAAAAACTTCCCAAAGCCCTGGGCATTGTGTATGCATAAAAGTTGTTTTATTCTCCGTTGTCCCGTTGTTAGGGGTCTGGGGTTCAACGAGATAACGAAGCGTAGAAAATACCATATAGACAAATAGAAAGTTGAGCGTTGCGGTTGCCAGCAAAGTTTCTTGTCAGCGAATTATTTTTGTTATAGCCAGCATTGGCCTAGGAAAAACCATAAAGACGGAAGGCTAAGAAATCTGTTTGATTTTTCCTAATGAAAATAGGAGAAGCGATGAAGATATTTAGATATTCAATATAAATATACTGCATTTAATACCCACCTCAAAGCAGTAAACTATTTCACGCAGCTATTTAAAACGCATTAAAATGCAGTCGACAAACGACAATCAACAACCGGGCCAAAACAAAGTCCGCGAACAATGCGGTCAAGAATTTATGACAAGGTTAAAGAGACCAGGGAAAACCCGTGTAAAAATGGCCAAGAACCGAGGCATATTGGCCGGAGAAACGAAAGTGGGGCTGCAATCCGGTGCTGGAGATTACAAAAGTGCAGACAAGAAAATGACGACGACCGGGGCGGCGACACAGAAAACGCTTTTTAGTGCGTTTGCGGATTAGGGATTTTCTGAACTGAAAAATACATTAGCATGAGACAACGATGCCGACACCGTCGACGATGGAATGTCTTTCCGTTTGCCAAGACTCGAGTAGATATAAAAAGGCAAGGAAAATTGCCACGACGAGTCTGGGAGTCTAGACCGCGGGCACCTGCTGCAATTCTCACAGGGCACTTCAGATTACTTTTTCAGGTTTTTTAAATTTTGAGAGGAAAGAAATGCTAGATAATAAAGGATTTAAGGATAATATAATAATTAACTTACAATTTAAATAGATTCCTTAAAAACAAAAACATAAATGATATACAGTAAACACAGGAATTTTAATTGTCTTAATTAAATTTTTAATCTATGATCTAATTTATTTACTAGACCTTTTCCGCCGCCTGCGCACCCGTCTCTGGCCAGTGACTGGCTCTGATTCCTCTGATGATGGAGCAGCAGCTGACTCTGATGAATCCAGCGTTGGCATTGGATCTGGTTTCTCACTTGGTTTGCCTTTGGCCCCATTGAATCCCAAGGATGGAAATACCACTTCTACCGTAAAGGTAAAAAAGGATCCAAAAACAAATTATTAAAATTTTTTAATACTTGTTTATAAAAAATTACAAAATATATAAATAGAAATATATCTTTTACCAAGCTAATAAAAAACTATTTATCCCCCTTTAGGTTGTGGATGGCCACAAGGTGGAGATCAATGAGACAGTCTTTGGCAACACCAACAGCGTGTTCAAGGTGCGCGTCGTTAACGTAAGACCCCTGGACAGTGGCGAGGAGGTGGCCGAGGGTGTTCACACCAATGATGGTGGCTTCCAGCCGGCCAAGGGACCAGCCACATCCGCCCCACCACCCGCCAAGTCCGCGGGACAAGGCGAGTTCGACGACGAGGTGGAGGAGGATGGCCGTCGAGAGCCACTGGAGAAGCAGCCCAAGGATAATGAGGTGCGCGATATCGACGAGCCCAAGGTATAAAAGTAATTTCGAGAGAAAGAAAACACAACTTTTTCGGAAAGACATTTAACCAGGAAAAGCTTGGCAAGCGCTCTACTAACCAATTAAAAAACAAAATAAAAAATTGTATATTGAGAACTTTCTATGAACTTGTAACATACCTATATACAAATATTTCTAATATTTTTTAAATAAAGTTTTGCATAAAACTAAACAGCAAAAAATGTATATATGTACAATATATTAATGCCTGCGTTTTTTAGCCTACTAATGCAAATAAAATTAAATCTTATTGGTGACTTGTTTTGGTTGTGGTTTGCTTTTATTTCTTTTTTGTATACTTTTATTTGTATGAAGCTTTTGCTTGTTAGTTTTTACATATTTTATTTTTAATTTAAATCCTTTTTTGGGTAACGTTTGCTTTTTAATTAAGTTTTGCTAATTTGTCGGGCCAATAATCTGGTCCAACCGCAATTGTAAATATTTTATTAACACGACAAAATGTTTAATTGTACAATTAGATGATTTTTCACCGTTTTTATATAAGCATTGCAGTCATGTAATATGCATATTGGTTCATTGGATTTGTGAGTAATTTAATTTTTTCTTGCAATTGCATTGCATCTAAATTAATAATGCAAACAAATTATAGTTTGTGGCCACAATGAAAAAGAGTAAAAAACGGTTGTAACAAAATATTATGCAAATATTATAGATAAGTAAAAAAGTGGTAATGTGATAAGAGTGATATATATTTGCGAAACTCTGTAATTGACAGATAAATTTATGAGTTGAATCACGACAAAGTTGAAGCTGAGAATTAAGTCATTTTTTAGTGCTTCATTTTGTGTTTTTTTAATGGTTTATTTAGGGCAAAGTTTAATTTTTGATTAGCACTTTACATGACCCTTTTTATATTCATATATATGTATTTATTTTTATAATATTTATAATACGAAGGCAGCACATTATATAATTTATATAAAAAGAGAATTATTTAATTTTTGTGCCAGGATATTCAACTGATAGGTAAATTAAAAATATAAATATTTATGATAATATTTACATATTTCTTAAACTGCCTTAAGCAGAAATTTCGATCGATTTCCATTTTGTCAATTTTAAGATTATTTGTTTTAATCAAAAATATTAATATTTCGGTAAAACAAATTTACAAAATTACCTTAAAAATGTCTTCTTTAAAATAACACAACCCACTTATTTTCTCTCTATCATTTCGGGCCTTAAAAAAATTAACCGCTCACCCAGGACCCTTTCCCTTTGGCCAAAGGGTTCCACAGGTCACCTATGCGACAATTTTTCTTGGCATTTTTTGCTGCAAGTCCATTAATTACTTTTAGGCTGTAATAAAAATTAATTTTTATTAAAAGTCATGCGCCCAGCTCGCATAAATCCTCGTCTTGGGCGTGTGCTGGGCGTGGCAGGTGGGGCGGAAAAGGGACGTATTTATGAGAATTTATTGTGGCGAAATCGACGAGTGCCGGTTGGATAAATTTTTTGTTGCTCTCCGCGAGCCGCATAAATCAGCGGAAAATTAATAAATGACCATAAAAAAATTGCAATGCTGCGTAAAGCGCCATTATTAACAACTTTAAAGTTGTAAGTGACATGTCAACGTTTAAATACGCAAATTTAAATTTAAATAATGCCAGCGGTGACATTTCTGTACCCGCAACGGAAGCAAAAAGAAATATTAAATGGCGGGGGAAAAAAAACTATTCGCAAAAGTTGCGAATTTCATTTGATTTGTTGTTATATTTTCATTTTAATTTTTTGTTGTGGTGTTCAACTTTATTTTTCATCTCGCGCGGATATTGAAAGTTGTGGCTTCTGTTTTTGGGGTCGGGCTATGGGTGTGAGCTGTAAGGTGGGTGACTTCTCATGCGTTTATTTGAATTTAATATTCATGGTTATAAATATTAATATATATACTCACACACTCGCTTACGGAAGGGAGTGTGTGCGATAACTCCTTTGGCAGCTGCATCGAAACATTGAAAAACTGTTGAAGGCTGTTAAACAATTTGGCGATTGAAGCTCTTTGCAAAAACGCATGTGCCATAATGGCAAACACACTCTGGCTGTCGACTGTGTATTTTATTAATATTTTCCTATTAAAAAGCGTAAAAATATCCAGACAAATGCACATAATTCACATTCATGAATGTGTGAGCTTTTGATAACTTTTCACAAATTACTTTGTGCATTTGCATTTGCATTTCAATTTGAATGCAAGCAGATGGAGGAAAGAAAAAGGTTGGAAAATTTCCCATTTATGGGAGAAAGATATTAATAAAATTATGATATATATAATTCAGGTTCAATTTGGTTTATTAAAATATATATTCAAGGAATATAGAGAGTTTAAACTTTAATGTAATCAAAGTGCAGATGATGCTGTGAATTAAATAACATTTAAATAGTCTCAGTCTTAGAGCGTAATTTAAAAATTCAAACAATAATTATTTCTTCAACAAAATATTTATAATATATTTTTCACAATAAGCAAACTAATTAATAACAATATATATTTACGGTCACAAAATCATTAAAAATATCTGGAGACACCTGGCAGAAACTTATCCATCATCGCTGAGGCAGAATGCATTAGAATTCTTCAATCAGTTCCAATTCTCAAGAAATTCCCCAGAATCTCAAATTTCGTGACTCAGTCGTAGCGCCATTCATCTGTAGAATGTGTAAGCACACTGCCTCCGTTTCTTTTCTTCCCATTTTCAATTCTTCTGGTGAGTTAAATCACCTCAAAACAAAACAAATACTTAATGACCTCAAGTGGACAGAAATAAACAAATATGCAAAAACTTTGTGTATTAATAATATGAATTTCTTAGAAATTGCTAACGAGCGTAAAATGAAATTGGACAAAAGTCGATGAGGGGGAAGACTTGAACTAGTGACGTCACATAGCCCCTAGCAGGAGTGAGTGAGAGGGCATAAGCGAAGGTGAATCATGTGGGCGATACTGCATGTTAAATGATAATAATAAATGAAGGCGATATGCAAAATATAACCGAAAGAGACGGAGCTTAAGCCGGGAGAGAGGGAATTAACAGTGTGTTTCTCTGTTAAGTACTATTTCAAGCTTGGCTCTGTATCCGTATCTTTTTCTCTCCCTCGGACAGCTTCTGCTTTAAGCTGACTCAGATAGTTCTGTTAAGCTGAACCTCTTTTTCTGTAGGTCTTTTTTATAAATGTTATAAAACATTGAGCTTAACTTAACATTAGATCAGTTGAAGATTTGAAGGCAACGCGTAAATTGTGAGTTTCTTCCGATTTTGTTACTTTTAAAATTAATAATATAAATATACAGACTTAATTGATAATAATAATTAACAAAGAGCCTCGAAAATATTTTGAGTAGAAAATTTCTATGTGAAAGATAATATGAGTGAATTATTTCCATTTTATTAACAACTTAATAGCTACCTTTGAATGTAAACTGAAATGTTAAATTATTTTGGTGATTAAATTGGTTTTAAATATTATTTGAATTAGTGACAACAAATTATTTTTTAATTTGCTATTACATTTTTCTAAATAAACACATTTTTTTATATTGCATATTCAAATTAAATTAATTTCTCATTTCTAATATCATTGGTTTGGTGAATTATGAAAAAACAATTAATTAAATATTTATTTGCTTAAAAAATCAGCATGCTGCTTCTAACCTTGAAAAAAAAACCAAACAAAAACTCAATTGGCTTTTATAATAAATCACAATAAATTAATTACAAATTTTATTCCATTTATTTCACACCCACGCACACATTATGCACCTGCAACTCATACACTCCCACGCGCTGCACAGTTCACCACAACAACAACCGAAAGATCTACAACAAACACACTTGCCAGCAGATTACCTGAAGACTCCGAATCGGAAGCTACAGACATCAGTGAAGATATAGTGGAAACTCTGTCCGTGGAAGAACAAAAGAAAACCATGGATAAGCTGCAGGAAATGATGGCATCCATGCAAAAGGAAGTGGAGAAGGAGGAGGCATTGGAGCAGGATCACCAGGAGAAGGAGTCCATGGAGATGATGAAGGAGAAAGAGCGTGAAGAGTTTGATTCCTCCGACGACGAAGATGCCGAAACCACAACGCCCGTTGTAATGAGCGAAACCTTCAACGATGAGTGGTCAGAGTTCGATCAGGATCAAGGACAGGATCAGGAACACGAGCTGGACATTGAGGGTGACTTCGAAAACGATCTGAACAACGATATCGATATCGAGGAGAACTTTGTGCCGGTCGATCTGTCCAACGATATAGCGGTGAATGATCTGGCTGCCGCCGATCCCGATTTCCCCCATAATCCCGATGCCGAGGTGTTTGCCCCACCGAACCTCATTAAAGCCATGCCGATGTTCGAAAAGCTCTCATTATCAGAGCCCTCCAAGTGAGGATCCTTCCAAGGAACCCCATCTAGTCTAGGCAGTGTCTTTAGTCATAAGTCCCTAGTTGTAAGCCAGCGTCATCGAGGATATCTCTGAGAGATCCAAGGAAATCGGCATTCTCTTTTATTGTACACAATCGTAATTCATCGTATTTATTTCGACAGATGGCAAGTATTAAGCGTGCACAAATACAGTTGCATTGGAAATTATTTATTGCTAAAATAAAAAAATTAAATTATAAATAAAATATTACAAAAAACTGAATGAATGCTTTGAGGTATTGTTAGAAAAAATTGATGCTTTGTATTTTTGTTAGGAAACCTACAAAAAAGTTTATCAACAATCTAAAAGGAAAGGTAATGAAAATATTATACAAAAAATAATACAACAAAATTTTATTTTTAACAAAAAACTGTAAATACTATTTTACAAGCCATTGAAATATTTTTTTAAGGCTTTAACACGTAATTGCTTTTCATTCCTTTTCATATAAATCTATTTATCAACGTTTTTATCAATCAATCCACATAATTAAGATCAGCAGATTGATTTATCTTTTGTTGGGATGCCTTGATTTATTTTAAAATAAAATAAATTATTAACCCCATTCGTCGAGGGCTTTAAGAGTATTAACCAAAGCGCTGCATAATTTCAGGCTGAATCTGTTCTCGTTTAAAGTGAACCATTTCGTTAGTGATTTAAATTGAATATGAGCAGAAAATGCTTCATAGGCATTATATGCCTCATTAGTTCTCGGTGCGATTAAAAAAAAGCAGCATAGTTAATTATTTTTTTCATACCATACTTTGGGGTAATTAATTGTGGTCAACTTATGGTTAACTTAATTGCCTGTTATTCTTTTGTCAAACAAAACCTTGGCTATAAAAGCGTATTAATTTATTAATTATTGGTTGAAAAGGCAAGAGCCTGTTGCTTTGAAAAATATATTATAAAGGGTCTATGTTTATTATTAATAGTTCATTTAGCTACCCGAATGGTTAGGTAGAAGAGTTTTGTTCATTAATTTGGAATGTTATAATAAAATGTTGGTAAGTACGGGTTTTATTTGAGAAATCTCTTCCTACATTAATATTTCGAGTTTTCGAGAATTTAAAGACATTTAATTTGTTTATTGCGTTTTATTTACGTTTAAATTTGTTGTTGTTTCAATGCTGTTTGGCCTGCAAGCCTATTGAATGCATAAGTGGCCAACATATTTGCGTATTGCAGTCGGAATTGCCATCACCATTCATTTATCTGGCGAATAAAGGTTGTTAACTGTTTGTGGGTATAAAGCATATCGGTAATTATGGCTCCTGAGCTCTCCATTTGCAATTCTTCTGGTGCTTCAGGAGCTCCTCTCTCCCACCTGTCTGCTGCATGCTTTATTCCCCATCCCATCCCAGATACTCCTTTGTGTGTTATTTGCTTTGGCCGTTGCGATGATTACAACTTTTCAATTTGTATTTACAAAAGCGAAACAATGCCAGCCATACAAATGCGGCAATACAGATTTATATGTACTATATGTCTGTGGCCTGCGTTCGTTTAACAAATTTGAGCTGCAAACAAAACGAAATCCCTCAGACTGGATGTTGCTTTTCATCAACCACTTAAGCCAAGCTTTGGTCAAACTTTATCGGACATTAAATAATTAATTGGGATTTGCCAACATCCGGATGGAGATTGTTTACTTGATTTTAAATATCCTTTATGGAATTTGATCTACCTTTTCTCAAAATATATAAAACTCTATTATTGTTTACACAAAAAATATAATTTAGTTTTCCTTTGAACTATTCCCACGTCCACGGACTTAATTTAAGCTTCTCGTTTGGGGTGTTTGCCGCAACCACAGCGTTCCAGATGCTTTGAGGTGACAACGAGATATATTCCGCAGGACCGGCTCCTAATGATGCCACATGGGTCGTATTCCCACAAGGTACACATCAAATATTAAAATAAAATTTTAATAAATAAGAATAATAATGTTTTCACATTTTTATAACAATTTTAAAATCAATGTATTAGATTAGAGTTAAATTTGTTAAGCTTATGCTTTCTATTTGATTAAATTTCATTTATTTAGTTTACTGATTTGTTTTCAGTGCATTTTACCCTGCTTCTCGGGTATAACTAAATACATAGTTTAATTCGTGGCTCGACGCTTTGTTCACGGTTGTTGCTTCCGCTTGTGTTTTTAATTTCGTTATGCCTTTGTTGCCAAAATGGAGAAAAGGACGCATTGGGTGTTAAGCAGTAGCAGCAGGGCCGTTAGGGGGTTAAGGGTGCCACGCAAACACGGTTTTGGCAGAGATTAGCGCTTGGTTCTAGCGGTTTTGTCGGTTTACTTTAGTTTCCGGTTGCCAGAGTTGAAGTTAATTAATTTTCGCTTATTTGATGGTTGGCGCGGCACAAAGAGAATGTTTATATAAGAAATGGTTAAGTTTATTTCCACATTTCCATTTTATTTGTAAATCAAAGCGTATAATATTAAATAATTAAATTAAAGAGCACACTAGAATTGTTATAACTTAGCTTATTTCCTTCTTTGGGCTCTCTCCTGCTCAACACGCTTAAGAATGCTATCCATGTTGGTGATCAATTTCTCTAGAATTTCCTCTAAAAGGCTCACGCGATTAGTTAACCTGATATGTGGTAAGCAATAAAAAAAAGAAGAGTAAATTAATTTTATATTAATACCGAACTAACTCCTTATTTTCTCCCGGTGGAATTTCCTGGAAGTAGCGAGCCCTGAAAATTGAGACCTTTAAATAATCAAAGAAAAGGGAAAGGATCTTGGCAGAATATTACTCTGTTGGTGTCAAGTTCTTTTGAAACACTTCGGGCTCCTCCTCTGGGGCCTTGGTATGTTCCTGAGATTCGGCAGTAGGCTCCTGGGAATTTCGCCGCTTCCGGCCGCAGTGAACGATCCAGTAAAGTATTCCTAGCGCCTTCTTATAGATATACGATCCCAACTGGCTGCGTCCCTGGGTGATCTCACCCTTCACCGTATTATAGGTCTCCATTATAATGGCAAGGAACATGTTCTGGTATTTATATATTTTATAAAATTAGGAAGATCGTTATAAGTATTACCTAAAGATCCAGTTAAACTTACCAACAAAATGAAGAACACAAGCAGAATGTAGGTGAGGAAATAAATGGGACCCAAAACCCGATTTGCTTGCTCAATTAGATTGTACTGAAAGTCGCCAAGAATCATCCTAATCATGGTTAAAATTGAGGTAATAAAATTACGAAAATCTGGGTGTTTGGTGCCAAATAAAAGTAAGCCCAACTGGGCATAGGCAAGAAACACAATTCCAAACATAAGACTAAAGCCAGCCAGGTCTTTTGAGCACTGTAAATTTGTAAATTAAACGGATGACATTTGGGCTTCATTTCTATCATTTTACAAACCCTTTTCAGAGTCGTTGTGAACTGCACAAGGGTCTTGTTAAAACTGATAAATTTAAATATTTTGATCCACACGAGAAAGGCCAGAATGGCCATCATATCCACATAGATAATATTCCAGAAACACAGCACATCCAAGCTTTGATAGGTTAACTCCACCGTGGCCTTAGTGGTGACCGAGTTTATCTTAAGAGTGTGCCAAATGTTGTAACCCAAAGCTAAGTAACATAGCTTAAAATTCAAAAGGAAAATCAGTAGTAATATAAAAGGGAAATATAAAAATACGAGCTCCTTACAAGCAATATAATACAATCCAGCAAATTCATAATGGAAAATATGTAATTTTTGCAGCCAGACTTGCGTACTTCATTTATCTCGTAAATGGTATAGTAAACGACCATTATGTACCAGAATATATAGACTACTAACATCGCCATGCTGCGGTCCGTAAAGAAGGAATGCTTCTTAACAGTCTGCAACTGGGCCTGCGGAATTACACCGCCCGTGGGCGGAATTTCGGCAATTAATCTGAAATTATTGATAATATCAAAATGGGATCCTCTATCGATCCACCGAAACCCACTTGACGCTTTGAAATATATCCGTATTATCGTTATACAAATTGAACTCTACCAGGCAGAGTCGAGAGCCCCGGTCAAGCCAGTGATTGTTCTTCAAATTGGTGACGATAGCCAGGTTTTTGTCCTTTTCGTAGGTCAAATCAACAACGTACCCCCCGGTACGATAGTAAGCCAGGACTGTCCAGAGCGGCATAGTGTGCAGGGTCTTCATGGTTTGGTATGGTATTCCCTGAAAATCTGCCATATCCTCGGCTGACCGCGAATAGGCAGCGTAGCAGCTGTTGAAGTACCGAATGAAGGCGTCATTCACATAGCAGCTTTCCTTCCGCACGCGAATTTGCCGTATTCGCGGAGGACCCAGCAGCAGGTTTTCGTACAAAAAGACACGTCCCTAGAAATAATGATCGCATTAAATATAATCAAAAAAGTTGGACAATAAATAGATTACCTCCAAATGATGGCTAGATATATTTGGTTTATTACTGGTTATTTTGCTTTCAGGTAATTCCGTGGGTGGTACCGGAACTTCCCCATATTCCTCCGGTATTGGATTTTCCCTGATCGCCCTGGCGCCAGAATTCGAATCGGAACCGGGATCCCAATTATACCCGTCGTTACTCTCGGCCTGATTGTCAGTTTTGTTTTCAGAATTTGTCCTTTTATTTGAACGAATATCAGTTGGTTCTGGCGTAGTTTGCTGACCGGTATCTGTATTATTATCAGTACTTCCATCCAGTAAGGTCAAGTCGCCATGGAGTGTTACTAAAAAGTTGTACACCAAATAATCCCACCAATCCGGTACGGTGATTTGCTTTTCAAAGTTAACAGTGACCGAGGGAGCAATCACCAAATCACGGGTGGTAAAGAGCTTCTTCATTGTGTCGTTGAAGTAAAACATGTACGAGTGGCGCACCGACAGAGTTACTGTTATAGAAAATATGTAGAATTTAGTTACAATATCAAATTTTAATACTAGGTAAAAGGAAACTAAGCTGAATAATATAAGGAGATATATCTCACCACTTTTCCACTTACCCAGCGATGTTAGGACCAGGAATATAATAAAAACGGTGAACTCGATGAGTGCGTCGCGCACTTCCTCATCGGTGGTGTAAAGAATACGAGTCGTCTTGGCCTTGTTCTGGGCATTAACTATCGATGGTCGTCGTTGCGTCTGATTTGACGGTGCTGGTGGTCTCCTTGTCTCCGTTGTCGTTTTTCCAAAGAGGCTTTCCGTAAGCTTCCCCTTTAAGCCTTCGGTAGTGGTATTACCGGATGTTGATGGTGGTGCCTCTTTAACCGATCCACGGGGAGGACTTTTAGTACTGGTCATCTCGGCCTTAGAAGCCCGAGGACTAGATTGGGTGCCCTGGGCTGATGTCGATGGTCCAGTATGTCGAATAGTTTCTTGTTCCACAGTATCAGAAGCCTTGGCAGGCGATGATGACTTAGAATCTGGCGCAGTTTTTGTTGAAACAGAAGGAGGAGGAGTAGGATAAGCATGAATCCTTCGAATAGTTATTTTTTGTGATGATGACCGAATTTCTGGATCTTTGCTTGAATCAGTTGTGTGCTGTGTCGCCTGGCTGGTGATAGGCATAGGGCCAGCATCTGGCATACTTGCCCTTCTGGATGACGAAGGCCCCGGATCGAGGACTCCTTTTCCCGATGCCAAAATTCCTGGGCCAATTGTTTTTCTTATCGGTGGAACCGCAGGGCCAAGTAATGACGGTGTGGCGGGGCGAGAGACCCTGCTGGAGGTGGTCGGTTGTTCCAAAGGGCGTTTTACAGTCGTAAGTGGAGGGACAATCGATGACGTAGTCAAATCTCCCGGAGTCTCGGTCGTAGGAACCGAAGTCCTAGGCCGACGCGGCGGTGGAGGCACTGGTCCTCCCACCGCAGGAGGCACTGTTGGTCTGCTCAGCGGAGTAGACACTGGTGGTCTGGTCGGTGGATTAGGAACTGGTGGTCTGGCTGGTGGAGTAGGCGCTGTTGGTCTGCTCGACGGGGTAGCCACTGGGGGTGCGCCCGGCGGCTTTTCCCCTTGATCCTTCTTAGACATTTTCGATAGATTTTATATATTTTATTGCTCCAAAGTTTGTTTCACTAAACAAAGCACAGAATGTTTATATAGCTGTTCCATGAGCTCGACTGAAAAATGTTGTGAACTGACCCCAACGACAGGCACACGTATCTTGAAGTTTAAAGAATGTTTGCTTGGACCAAGGCTGAGTTGGAATATACTAAAGTGTTGCCTATTTGGCATTTTTTGTAGCTTAAATGTTAAAGATTTCTTTTAATAAAATTAAATTTAGGAAAACATAATTTAAATATCTATAAGCTTTAAGCTTTGTATTCAATTAATTCAAAAATAATATTTATATGTGTGAAGACTTGATATTTAAAAAAATATTTCTTTAAAGATTATAAAAAACATTTTTATTATTATAAATTTATTAATTGATTAAACTATATATTTATTTATTTAACTCAAATATTCATCTTTAAACATTTTACCTTGAATCAGAAGGCAAGTGCAACATCTTCTTTATTTAGTTTGTGCCGCAGCTACCAAGAAAGCTGTTAGTAACCTTCGATTCTGCTCGGATTTAAACCCTTTATTTACAGTTTTCTTTTAAATATATTTTCAACTTTAACAATTTAGCATTAGTCTGTCCATTGATGCCAACACTGGCCTATGGTGGCACCTGGAAAAAAGCAAGATCCAGACAACAGCTGCACATTCGGCGACGCCGTGCATATGCATATTTCATGCGTTAACGCCAACATTTGAATTGCAACCCAGGAGCGGATTTGTTGGAGGAGGAGAACGAGTGCCAGCCAGTGCAGGATGCTTTTGATTTATGGCAGTCCTTGTTGGATGGCCCACCTCGGCGTTTTCGCCTCCTTCTGGTCTTCAGCTATCAGCGCCAGTTGAGTTGTCAGTTGGCGCATAAAGAATGCATGCACAATAGCATAAATGTGATAAGATCCCTCTCAACGAGCGAATTCTGGGGTTCCTGCGGAGGACTCGACTGCCAGCAGGATGAGAGTGACTTTCTTTAAGGCGATTTAACAGTCTAAGATGGATATTGTCCTTCCAAAAAGGTAAATAAAGTTCCTCAGATATGTTTTATTCGTTTAATGCTGAAAAAATTAAAATTATTTGAAGTAACCTCAATTTGAAGCATAACTAAATAATAAGACATACTCATATATTTTGAAAATATTTAATATTTTATTTGTAAATATGTGAAACCGATTCATTGTCTTCAATTTCTTACACACCGCTCAATAAAATGTTATTTTAAAATACAGACTAAATTGTTTACATTTTAATTTGTTTGACTTTTATTCCATTCCATGACATCAAGTGCAAATTAAGTACAAAGTTGGTGAAATGTGGGTTTGCTTTGAAATCAAATTGCTGTTAAGTTAGCATTGAATATAGTTTAAAACTATTAATGACTATATAAAATATATTTGATGTAAGGATAAAGAAGCCATTCCAGAAGTTAACATTTGTTGTGACATTTATAATAAGCTTTATATTGTTTTAGCTAAAACTACTAGTTCATGTTTACGATAATTCGCATCTTAGGTGTCCTTTGCAGGTGTTTCTACCTGTTTTAATTAATTTGCTTTATTTTTTTTGTATATACTTTAGCTAACCCTTTGAATGTTTCTCACTACGAACGGAATTTCGAATGTTTGTTTGTTGGTTTTGTATTTAGATTACCTTAATACTTAACTAAATATTAATTTACTAAATTGTTTCGTGTGTGCAAAATATAAATTTATATTTTCGTCTGCATTTGTTGTGTTCCTTTCTTTTCTCTCCCTTTTTTTTATTTGCTGGCTTAACTATTTGGCTTTGATAAATACTTTGGCGCCGCACACAAGGCAGCTTCAAATTTCTGGACTTTATTTTGGTTTTTAGTTTTTATTTGTAGGACTTGTTTGCCGACCACGTTGATTAGTTTAGATTAGGGCTTGATGAAAAATGGTTGATGGTTCTGTGTTTCAGCAAATGTGATTACAACAAGGATGCAACTTTTAAGCTACTTCTTTGGTTAAGGGTTGATTTTGCGGTTCATTTTTGTGCACTCGAGAACTTTAGTTGTAAGCCTTCTGCTTTTCTATTTGCTTTAGGTTTCTAATCACTTATCAGATACATTTTTGTAATTGGTCCTTTGGTTTCAGAACGTTGCTGCTAAAAAAGGCACAATTGTTTAAGCTACTAGTTTCATCCATTGTCTGTTGTGAATTAGTTGTGACTGCGTGCTGGGCCCTGGCCACGCCCCTTTAGGCCACCTTAGCAGCTATGTAAGTAGTAGCTAGTACGGCTTGGCCGCATCCTTGGAACGTTTTAGTTGGACCTTCAGACGCTTGGTGCCGATCTGAAAGCCATGCATCGCCTGGATGGCCGCGTTGGCCGAGTGCGGATTGTCGTAGGAGACGAAGCCGAAGCACTTGGACAGGTTGGTCTGCTTGTCGATGAACACCTTGGCCGACAAAACATTGCCGAAGGGCAGAAATGTCGACGCGAGATCCGTGTCAATGAATTCCTGAGGTAGGTGATAAATGAAGAGGTTGCTGCCGTCTGGACCTGGTTAGGTAAATTATCAAATTATTACAAATATTTAATTAAATAATTTTCGCTTTAAAACTGACCCTCGATTTGTTTGCCAGCCACGCCCGCAGCGGCTGCTTGAAGGGCGCTGGCAGTCAGGGGCTGAGCGGCTCCATAGGCGGCGGCTCCATTTGTCAGTCCACTCAGGGAAGGGGTATAGGGATCGGCGGCACTCGGGGGCCCTAAAATTGGCAGACAAGCTCATCAGAAATATGCACACAAAAATATTACATTTTATCAATTGAAAACTAGTCTCAAATAATGCTAAAATTTGCATTTGTATTCTTCTAAAGAAAGAAATTACCCAAACACACATACACACTCTCAAAAACAGGACAAAATACACACACACACACAGTGGGACATACAAGACAACAGGATACAGAGAAAAATAGAATCAACCATAAACAAGAACCATATCTGAACAATAAACGAACCCAAGTTGAGTTAACGCATATGAGATTTCGGCCCTTTATTTATTATGATTTTTAGCCATCCTTTTTTTCACACTTTGTGCCCAACCGTTTTATGCCTTATTTTATCTTGTCTTCTTTTTTGTGGCCCTCGTCCTTTCATTATTAAATTTTGTACTCTCTCTTTTATTTGGCTTCTGTTTTTGGGGGAAAAAATGTGTTAGCCTTTGTTGTTTGGTCTCTCGGCATGGCGCCTGTTTTTTAATTGAGCCAGCAAACATTTTCGTTTTTTACGCTGCTGCTGAGCTTTTTTCATAATCTACTATAAATTTATTACTTTCTTTTAGTTTTCCCTTTGTTTACTTTGACTGCTTTATATATAAGCAATTTTTTAATTGCGTTTGGAAATTTGTTGGGTGCATTTTATGCCAACCATTTGGCGGCCATGTAAGTTTTAGAAGGAAATTAATTTAATGTTTTGTGGAATTCATAAAAGTTGCTAATTGAAAAGCTAATTGGGAAAGTGGAAAATGTTTGGCAATTTATTGTTCCTATTTTTTGCAATTTATTTCATAAAATGTTTGTCATAATAAAACTTTCAATATATTTTATATACTTTAAGGTTAATATACAAAATTCGTTTATAAATCTCCTAGAAGACTCTTCCTTTTCAATTTCTTTTCATTTATTTGTCTTTAAATTCCGGCGTTACCTTTTTGCTATATCTAGACATTTCATATGCCAGATTTCCTTTCATGTAAATATTAAGCCTCATCCTCCGCCCTTCAATCTGAGCTTGACTCTGCGGAATGTTGTGGCAGTATATTTTTTCGCTTCTATTTTGTTTTATTAAAAACTCAATTTTTTTCAAATGCAATCAAGAACGTGTTGTTTGGAATGCCGTTTATTTCCTTTTGTCATAGATTTAATTCTTTTCCGCCTCCACTGCCTTTTAGAGCTGCTTTTTTTTATTATAAATTCTTTTAACGTTGGTTTTTGGGAAAACTCATTTTGTTTTTATTGACAAAGATGGGCAAACTGTAAAAATGCAAACATAAAAGGGCAACAAATATTTTGAATTAGAAACGTTCAGACGGAAATTGAAGTTGGTATTGCCGACGGGGATTCTCCAACAAAAATAAGAATATTTAAACGAATTTAATTAACTATTGAGCTTTGGCACTTTTCAAATATTTCCAGAATATTTTTATATTAGTTTTAACATTTTCTTTTCACGAGTTTATTATGTAAAAATATTTGAAAAAAGTTTGTGAAGGAAACCAAAATGTAAATGTAAATTTCTGTATTTGTTTAAGCTGCACAAGTATTTGGTAAAAATTTAAAATACAGTTATTAAGGACCTCTCCTAGATATTAGTTTTAAAAAATATATATATATGACTTTGCATAGTTTTAGTTATTTTGGGGTGGCGGGGCGCTGTCGAAGGCTCATGCAGGCTGCGTTGAGGCTATATTATTGGAGCTTAATTTGTTTAGAGTTAGTGTGATTAAGTGCCAGAGGTAAAACTCTGTTTGATTACATTACAAAACAAAAGAACACATACAAACATTTACAAAATACACAAACACAACCACCCGTACCCGAAACATACATATTGATACACTCAATGAACATAAAATTATGGTAATTACTAATTATTTAGCATTTTTCAATTTATAGATACATTTTTTTAGAACCAATATAATAAATTATTATTTAGTGGGAGAATTTTTTAGAAAAATAATTATGATTATTTAATTAAATATTCTTGATAGAAATAAATTCAGTATTAAAAACTTTTGAAAATATTTCGTTTTCAATTTTTTTGTAGGATTTACAACAATTTACAACCCAATCTTTCAAATATTCTAAAAAATTATATTAAAATTTGCTTGCTAATTTAAAATAATACCAAGCTCTATGTTTTTTTTATTTTAAGTTTCTATCAGGATTACTTAAAAAGGAGCAAGTGCTCTCTGCTTTTTATTTTGAGGATAATTATGACGAAGTCATAGTCTACTTACACAGCGCGTTCAGGGTTAGCGTCTGACCGCCGCCCACCTGCTGGGTGGGCGTGGCCATCAGCTGCGACATGTTGAAGGCCGCCGCCGATGGAGGTGGCTGTTGTTGCTGTTGTTGGGCGGCGGCGTAGGCCAGACGCTGGTGGTGCAGGCTGCTAGTCCCGCTGCTGCTTTGGCTACTCTGGCTGTGATGGGCGATGGTCAGCGGATGGTGGGTGTGGGGGTGGGCGGTGGGTGTGGCTAACAGGGCTACCAGATTCTGCATAGACAGGGATGGAGCGGCGAGCAGTCCAGTGCCAGGAGCATGCCCGGCGGCAGGGATCCCGAGGCCGCTGCTGCTGCTGCTGCCGCCGCCGCCGCCGCTGCTGCCTGTGGGTGGTGCGGATGTTGGCGGGCCGCCGCCGCCGCCGCCAAGTGGGAGAGGTGCTGCTGCTGCTGCTGCGACGGCAGCCGATAGAGATGCGGCTGCTGCGGATGCGGCGCTCCCGGCGGCGCCACCTGATGGGTGTGACTGAGGCTGTGGCTGTGACTGTGGGTGCTGGCTGTGGTGGGCACTGTTATCCGATGGGTGGTGGAAATTTAGTCCTGAGTTCCATAGTTATTTTTTGTTTTTTGTTTTGGTTTTGTTTTGTACAGTTTTGAGTTGGTTGGTTTTATGGTTTAAGGTTTTGAGTTGGTTGAGTTGGTTGATTGATTGTACATGACCACAGAGTCAATCATAGACATACCAAATAATGTTCAACGAATATTTATATATATAAAAAAACATAGAAGAAAACACACACCCAATTGGATTATTTACATTTACAAAAAATTATAAGGAAAATAATTTCAATTTAACATTTTTTCGTTTTTTGTTTCGGTTTGGGTTTCGATTCGATCAATTTTATGTAAATATGTAAACATACAAATCAAAACATAATAAAAAAGGAGGGAAAAGAGGGGAAAAAACGAAAACAAAATGAAAATGGGTAACATAAAATGAAATAAAAATTCAATTAATTAAACTATGAAAAATAAAATAAAAGGACTGACTGAATATTTTAATTTAAACGAAAAAATTGGAAAATAATAAATGTTATAAATTATTGAATTGAAATGGAAATTTTTAAAAAAGTCTTTTAATAAACAGAAACAATCAAAATATACAAATAATGTAATAAACAGAAAAATAAAAGAATACATAATGAAATCTTTAAAAATAATAGAAACATAAAATGCATTCAAATAAATAAATTTAGTTAAACGCAACGGGGGATGCAAGGTATTACGTAAACCAAAAAAATCATAAATAAATAAATATCAAACAAACATAAACGCAAAGACATAAAATTCAATTCAATCGAATGCAGTTAGACATAAACTAAATATATATAAAATTATGTAAATCAATGGCATTAAATAATTGAATAAATCTAAAAAGAATGCTGGCGGAAGGAAACCGGAAACAAATCGTTCGCTTCGGTTTCCGGTTTCCGGTTTGTTTTTCGTAGGTTGCTCTTATGTTGCATACTTGGCGGCGCTGGCAAAATATTAAAAGCTTTTTTTCTACACAAAACAAGAATCCTGTAAACACACACACACGCAGAGAGTAGAAAGAGAGAGAGCAGGCAGGTGTGTGCATGTGTATGTGTGTGTGTGAGGGAGGACTTTGAGAGAGAGGGAAAGAAAGAGAGATGTACAGGGACATTCACATAAGGAGCCGGGCATTGTCTAGCATATTTAAGGAATATTTTTCAAATTGCTTCCTCGCCTTGAATGAGCTGCATTCTATGTGTGTGGATCTGTGTGTGTATGTAGTTTTGATATCCTTTGCCATCCTTATACTCCTTTTCCTCCCCTGACCCCCCCGCCCCTTTTTTTTGTGGGCATAATAAAACTTTAAGTGTTCTCACCTGCGGACAACTTCAGGTGCTGGGCTGTTGCCACATTGGAATTGCATTTGTTTACCTGCCAGGCCCCCGGCTATTGGGGCTAAAGCATACTATATCTCTGAGTGTATATGTATGGAGCCCTTCGTTTCAGCCACCTTTGATGGCGCCTTTTGCCCTTGGGGCCTTTGGCAGGACTTATAAAAATTTCAAGTCGGCAAATGGGCAAAAGAAGTACAGAAGAGAAAATGTTAGACAAAGACGTTCCTGGCTGGTGGTTATTCCTTTGCGAACTAACCTCCACAGCCCTTCATAAGTGGGTAAAAATTTAGCTTAGAGCTTTAAATATTTTACTATTCTTTAGAGGGATTTTTAAGCCACTATACAAATGTGGCTGACTATCTAAAATTGAGCAATTAAGCTTTAAGCTTAACTATCAGAATTTTCGTTTTATCTTTCACATCAATAGCCTTGTTCTAAGAAATCAGTTTCCCAACCATAATTAAATAAGGTTTTTCTGTCAACTCTCGATCCTGAAATTGGTCAAATCAGCCAACGTTTACAGGTCCGCCGCATCCACTTAACGGTCTCATTCAGCACTTATATACAAAGAAAAAAAAAACATATATATAAACGAAACGAAGGAGCGTAGAGGACACGTTCCATACATTTGCTGGCCATCAGAGTTCGGAGTCGTCGAGTCCTTTGTGGGCCCCTCCTGGATCTGGCATTTAAAAACGTCATTTGTTATTCAAGTGGCATACGTCGTCGCTCTAAGTTCCCCTAACTGCCCAAGAGCTGCCCTCACTGTCCGTTCACAGTTACTGCCGTTGGGGTCAGGTCGGATTGGTGACTACCTCCGCCTCCTCCTCCTCCTCCTCCTCCTTTTCATTGCATTGCCTCCGTTTTTGTCACTTTTCCTCTGTGCGAATCCCTTCCGCATGCCCTGCTTCTTAGTTGAAAGTGTTTACTATGGGATAAGGTATGGCTATGTTTTCTAAATTAAATTAAATTTAAGAATTAAAGCTGGAAAATGGTGATTCAATTTATTATTTTTTTTCTATGAAATATCTAATTAATTTCTTCTTTTTTATAGCTTTGTTAGAGTATCTACCTAGAAAGTTTTCTTTTTGGTAACGAATTTTTTGCGCTTTGTGCGATTACATCACGCGCCGCTCAACATTCGGTTGTCTGTGATTCCCCTTTTATTTCATTTTGGCCTCCTCAACCCCCTAAATGCCCTTTGTTTGTTCAAGCCCTTGTGCTTGATTTGTTATGCGCAAAATGTCCACGTTTACGGCGAGACTGGTCAGAAGGGGGCGTGGCACGTCGTCGGTCATTCTAATGAAGCGGCGCTGCATATGCAACACGTTTACATCGACGCCCTGTACGTGTGCGACTCTTGGCCAGAAATCTGAGAGACCGTCTGGTCATCATCATCATCATAGGCATCATAATCATCTTCGTGGCAGCATCATCGTCGTGTCATCCCGTCATTGTCGTTGTCCACCTTTTAATCCTATTACAATGTTTTTGTTTTATTCATCAGGCTCTCCAGTTGTTGGGCCTGGGTTTCTCCCATCTTTCCCGTAACTTTTCCGGCTTTCTCTCTCTCTCCCCTATAGCGTCTGCATTTATGCAGATTTTGTTGCTTAAATTGAAATTAATTATTTGTCAGTTGTTGCTGCTGGAAGAAGGATTCTCCTTTGCTTCGTTTCCCGCACTTTTGTTATTTTTTCCCCATTTCGTCTAACTTAAATCTGCCGGTTATAAATGAAGTTAGTGGGGAGACGGATTTTTTTTTTCTACCTTTCTATTAAATCTTGTTGACTTATTTAAATGTCAAACAAATGGTGTCTACTGACTGAGATTTTGAGACAGAAAGGAGTTCGTTAAAACCAATCAGAAATACTTTTAAATTTATAGATATAACCTTTTGGTTAATCAGAAAATATCTCAACAATAAAGGCATGCCTAAGGCATATTAAATATGTGCCCTAATTTTATATTTTTCTAATAATATCATTGCCTAGGAAAATATGTAATATTTTTAACACATTTTTTAGTAAGTCACACACACATAGAAAGCCTTTACTATTTTTAAGCAATTACAGCTCATTCAACATCAAATCAAACCAAAATCACTTTTAAACATATTTTGAGCTATATTCAATCGATGCTTAAAAAACACACACATGTAGAATACATTTTTCGATTCATTTAGCGTTGCAAGGGAACATCCAGTAAATTAAGTATACGCATAAATTAAATTAAATGAAATATTTTTTGGTAACATATTTTGGTTTTGCAAAACACATAAAAAGTGCGCATTTGAAAAGAAAATAGGATAAACAGAGATTAAAAAACACACGGAGAAAACAACGAGCAAATGTGTGGAAACAAAGACAGGTAGTATGAAAGTTACGGATAATAGTTATATAGATATATATAGAGTGGAGGATGCAACGTTGTGGATTTGTTCAGTGTCTGTGACTAAAATCGAAGATTATAGAATAAAATGTATGGATGAGAGAGTATTAATTATAAAATTGAATATGGGTAAACTTGAAGTTTCTGCTAGACTGTCTCATCCATATATTGTATAATTTGATATTTCTTGATTTGGACTTTTGGGCAATAATCAAGGGGGTCTGACCTATCGGATTAACCTAAATTTATCACTAATCTCACGCTAACCACTCACCTGGCATATAGTGTGCCGGACTCAGTCCGTATCCGTGGAGCTGCTGGTACAGCTGAAGGTGAGCCGCCGTCGCCGGATCTGTTCCCAAATAAGCGGCAGCTGCCGCCGCCGCTGCTGCGGCTCCCTGATGCGGATTACTGGCCAGCAGGGCGGGCGCTAAGGATGCGTTGAGAGCGGCGGATGAGGGCATCTGAACGAGGGCCGCTGGGGCCGGTGCTCCCGCCTGCTGCACTGGAGGTACTGCTGCCAATGCGGCGGTCATCGATGGATTCGGCCGGGCCGCTGAGGGTGTGGTGGCTATTAGGGCGGTGGCCGCATTAGCAGTGGGCGTGGCAGCCGCAGCGGAAGCTCCGCTGGCCGTGGGTCCTGACAGTGCATTGATCCCGCAGAAAGCATGAAGCTGCTGCATTTTTTTCTGGTCCTTCTCCTTCTGTGTGTCCGCGAACTTGACGACCAACGGAGCCGAACAACCCTCCATGGTCTGACTTTGGTGGAGGGCCTAGAAAGGGTAAAAAGAATATATTAGGGAATTAAAAAAGCAATTATTTATCATAAAACTGATATTTAAAGCAAGAGAAACCGAGGTGCTGGCCTACTACAAGGTTGTGAAGCAATATTACTCATACGCAATGTTGTCATTTGTATGAAGGAATTTTGTTTGCATACATAAATGAGTTATTAATAATTCATTAATTTATATAAACTTCATCTAAAATATTTATATATATTTTATATAATATTTATAAGCTTATTTTTTTATTTAAAAATAAAAACAATATTACTCATACGCAGTGTTTTCACTTGTCAGAAAGATTGTCGTTTGCTTGCAAAAACATATTATTAATAATTCATTTATTTATAAAACCTTGATCTAAAATATTTATAAAAATTATGTATAATATTTATAAGCTTATAATTTTCATAAAAAAAAATAAATTAATCATACGGAGTGTTGTCAGTTGTCAGACGGAGTTTCGTTTGGTTGCATAAATTAATTAAATTAATAATTCATAAATTTATAAAACCTTCATCTAAAGTATTCAAATTATTATAATATTATATAATATATCTAAGCTAATTTAATTAAATTTATTAAAAAGAACACAATATTGCTCATACGCAGCGTTGATAATTCTTAGTAGGTATTCCTCTTGCTTTCATAAATAAGAAAATAATAATATTTTAATTTTAAAAACAACACCTATCCCGAATATATATTTTAAGACCCATCCTCACGTTGCATCCCTGTGCCGCCGTGGCTTGGAAAAACTGTCTTTGGGCTGTGTAACCATGGCGACCTGTTTTAAAACTCGGAAATTTCCCTAATTACTTTGTAGCCAAGAGCAGCAGTGTCGCTGGGATGGCCGGAGAGGGGGCAAAACAATGCGCCGGCCATAAAAGTCGCGCCAGAGCCGCAAGAATTATAGTCAATGTAATTAAAGAGCACTTCTGGTGGCTGCCACGATACAGGCGGCCCGGGTGACGGGGCGGGGGCATGCGGGCGTGGCAGGATGCAGGCCAGAGTTGCCAGCGACGCCACAATTGAGCGGAAGTTTCAGAGCCCGGGTCGCCATAGTCATAGCCATAGTCCCGGCTGAGTTTCAATGATAAAGTCTACATAAACCGGAAAATAAGTAAAGTGGCTTGCCAGCCCCCCCCCCCCCCCCCCCCCCCCCCCCCCTTCCACCATCCGAACGCCGCGAAACATTCCCCTCATCAGACCGCAGCCTAAATGCCTTCGCTAAATGTTTGGCCTGGTTTTCGTGACGCCGCCGCCTCGATTCTCATCCCCAAATGCCATTCCTGTGCCATTTTGTTTGTTTTCGGGCTTAGCAGAAAGGTGTAAATTAAGTCGCTTAAGCGGACAAATGGCTGTGTGGGTTAAACTATCCGGGAGGAGGGAGGCGCCTGTCAAATGGGTGGACATGCGGATGCGGCTTAAGTGCGCGTCATTATACTGATGCTGTAAGCCGTGGAGCGGTTGCCATAAAACTTATCAAAACTGTTTTCGTCCTCTAAATACCTTTGCCGAACGAGTTTATGTTTAGAAGTTTGCCAAGGAATCGTTCAAGGAGAAAAACGCAGGTGGGCAGGTAAATTGATGTTGAGGAAAGTAAATAGACTTGAAAGAAATTTATTTAAGATTTGAAATAGCTGGGATCAAAAATAAATCAAGAATATAAATATTACTCTATTTATATGGCAAACAAATTTATATTTAAAAGCAAGTAATAAACTTAAGTGAGTTATTTTCTAACAAATTCTAGCCTGTTATAAACTTGCTGTATTTATTTAAGCTTTTACTTAAGACACCCTTCAAGTCCCTTACTAATCCTTGGTCATTTTTCACAACTCGGTCTCCACAACTCAGCTCACAAAAAAACAAGAAGGGTTAAATGACCCGTTGGCCAAGAGTGAGCACTGGAAAGCCAACCACATTCCGAACTTGGCCTGGACTCAGCGCAAACCACTTGACAAATTAGCGAGACGAATGCGAAAAATAAAATCTGCATGCGTTGAAAAATGCTATCATCATTTGGCCACCCATTTTCCGCCCTTCGTCCGCTAACTCATACTTTTTCCTTGGCTTTCATTCGGGTTTTTCGCAAAGAAAAGCTAACTTAATGGAGGAGAGGGGGCAGAGAACAAATTGCTGGGCCATAAACATGGCACATTAATATTAAATGCACTCTGCCAGTAGCTTCAGCACGAGCTTCTCTCTTGGCTTGGGCTAGCTCGAGGGTTGGTTTTTTTTCGTCCTGGATTGCATTTGATGGCGCTGCATACTTTCAGGCGTCAATAGACTGCAATGACTTTGCATCTCTCGCTTCAGTCGCCTCGATCCAAATCATTTGCTTCTTCTTGGCTTTAACACATCTCGAATGCCTGGATCCTTGGGATCCTGGGACCCCTTAACCCACGCTCAGGCTCATTGCTGGCGTGTGCGTGCCTAGAATCCCGTAATTTGACTTCTAATGCATTAAAATCCTTCGTCCTCACACTTAGATCTTAGTACAGTGATAACTTGTGAGTAATGATAATATAACTTTGGTTTAATATTTTTTAATTTATTTAAATATTAAATTCTTAAATTTTAGAACTTGTTCTTATTCCTAAAAAGCTTTAATATTTAACTAAATACTCAAATAAATACATTTGGAAATGCAACCTACATGAGGCACATTTCCTGGGACTATAAGGCAACATCCTTAGATTATATCGCAGCCCGTTCATGCCGTAGAGCCTTGCAGTATCTATGTATTTTGCTATGCGACAGTGTGCATGCCTGGCTTTGCAATGGCCGTCCGCCCACAACAACATTCATCTTGCAAAAGGCGACAAATTATGTGCAATATACACAGAACAGAGACGGCATATTCGGACCCTCTATGTGGGTGTATGTTTGTGTATGTGTTTGGCTGTCGGAAGTTTGTAATTTTGCCTGTTTCCGGCACAAAACTTGCATTAGTGTTGGCTGGCAGTTTGTGTGTGTGCTGGATGTTTGCTTAAAAGTGAAAGAGATGGCATGGGAAATGGAGGATCCTGTGGGGTTACTTGGTTGCCAGGATTACCGTTGACTTCTTCCGCTGCCAGAGGCGGCGTCTTGCTTGCATTTCTGCTTCCTGTTTGCAGTTGCATGCGGTTCTTGTTGTTGTTGCTGCTGCTGTCGCTGCCATTGTGGAATGAAGCTGTGCCCGTGTGGGTGACTCTGCTTTGGCAGCATCGTATGTGTCTGGGTGTGTGTGAAAGAGACGTGTTTTATATGCGCGACTCTTGCCGCCACAGCAATTAATCATGGCGACAGTTTTTCCCACACACTCGCTACAGGAGCCAAGACAATGATGCGCTTAAAGCAGATAATCGGAATTTAAGTTGATCGTTCTTTGTTTTTCTTTCTGTTGATCTTTCTTGGAATTTTTTACTCAAGTGCAGGGATTTTTATGTCATCGCGTTTGCCAGTGGAAAGAGTCCTTGATAAGTAACTATGGGTTTTTAGGGTTTATTTAAGAATAGAAAACTTCCTTCCACAGATTTAATATAATTTATTCGAACTAATTCTTCAATATTATCTCAATTTTGACACTTTCTAATATTAAATATAAGAATATTTTCTACATTTTCGAATAAAACAAACCAAAACTCACCTTGATTGCCCCAATGGCGTTCTGTTTAGTAGCGAATGTGACGAAGGCGCAGCCCTTGCTCTGACCTGCCTGATCTCGGAGCACCGTGCACTCCTCGATGGTTCCATGGCCGGTGAAAAGTTGCCGCACATCGGCCTCGGTGTACTTTTTGTTCAGCATGCCGACGAAGAGTTTTCGCTCTGCAAAATACATCAGCGGAAAATGCGAAATGAGTGGAATGTTTTCACTGAATGCTTGCGGAAATAAACATAAAATAAATACGTATACGACAGGGTGGACTGACGTAGAGTGGTAAAATTAACATAAATAACAATTGTGGGGAATGTGAAGAGCCGCCGGTTCAAGAGGTCCTGGAAACTGCAAAAGCGCGGGCCTTAAAGGCCACCAACTTAATGAGTTGCCAATGCAGGCAAGAACTATTATTATGGTCCGTGCGGTACTTCATTCGGGGCCGTAAAAATGTTGCCCCAACTGAGGCTGCTGACTGATTGACTAACTGACTGAGTGACTGACGAAAGCTGCAAAGGAAATGGTCGCCATAAAAAATGGCATTAAAAAAGCGGGTAAATGGGTACATATGTATGTGTGTGGCTTAACAGCTTTAAGGATTATGGTTGGCAAAAGGAGACACTAAAATAATAGTCTAGCTGCTTTAAAGCTAAATTTAAAATTTAAATAAAGTTGAAATTTTATAAAAAGTAGTCATAGACAACAAACTCTATCATTTCAATATAAACATAATTTTTTTTGTATATAGTCGTATTATAGACTATCATAGATCCCGCAGCATCACTGACCCGGCTTAAAGCCACAACAGGTGAACACATGTTTGGAAGGATTTTCTTTTATGAACTCATAGCTGGGCGCTTAAATTCGTTAATAAGCTACCACCCGTGCGTGTTGGCTTTCCCCCGTTTAACGATCGACCAGCGAGTATTTAACCCGAATTGTAGAACACCGGGCGTATGAGTGATATTTGGTTGGTTATTTCTGATTTTTTGACTTCTCATATCGACCAAAGGAATTGCAATTAATCAGGGGACAACTTTGTAAGCAGCTGGGTCCTGTAAAAGGGGAATTTAACTTTAAAATGGAACAATAAATCGCCGTTCGAATATATGGGATTTTTCCCCCTTCATATTGAAAGAAAAACATTTGTAAGGGTAAAGTTTTGTTGTACGGCAATTGTTATGCTTTATCTCGGTCGAGTCCCCATGTGAAAGTTTTTGGGGAGCGCACATGCAAAAGACTAAAAACGCAATCGCAACAAATCGAATCAATGCAACAAGAACTGCAACTGGCGAACTGCAGCCGTAAGAAGGAGCAACTTTTCATTCTGCAACACTTTCCACATTCCTCTAACTGCCCCACAACTTGCATTAAAGTTTTTCAGAGACAAAACACACACATATGTATACGCATAAGGGGCGATTCCGAAGTATTCTCCTTAAAACAAACTAAGCGTGCGTTCAAACCACTACTCGATACCCTAACTAAAGGGGGAGTAAGGCAGAAAGATTAATTTGGCTACAATAAAAAATTAAAGAATGAAAAATTCTTTAAGAAAATGTGTAATAAAACACAGTAATTAGTGGATATTCCTCATATAAATTTAGTTTATTTTTTAGGGTACTTGAACTCAAGCATATTCCACTTGAAAACACTCTTTCCCCATGGTTCACCGCTTTGGGCAGGGGTGTCGTAAAGTATAAATATAGAAAATTGTGTCGCTGCAAGGGAAGTGATTGGAAATTGTTGCTTTCGCCTGGAGTTGGCACCGGAAAGGACCCCCAAACCGAGGCACTCAGAACGCACTCAGCCTGCTTGGGGGTCTTATCTCAGGTGTTTTCTTTTTTATTTTTGTTGGGAAGATAGTGAAGTGTGGGGTAAGTTTTTTGCACTCCTGTGTGCTAAATACACAGGAAGTTATAGGTCTTTCCTAGCTCTCAGGTCCCAGGACTGTTTGCAATGCACCCTCACTATCTTTCTCCCTCTCTCTCTCTCTGTCCGGCACATGTGGAAAATTTATTTGGGGTTAGTTCAGGTGCGACACAAGGAGTAACATTTTATATATTTATTGTATGGATTTGCCATTTTAAGTTGAAACTTTGCTAGCAAGAAGAGATACGTACGAGCGGCACGGGAAAAGGAAAAAGGGCTATGACACAAAAGGAGGTTCAAACTTATTGCAAGCACCTGAGTTCCCCCGTATTTTCTCGCCCACTCGAGGAGCTTGTTAAGGACCTCTTTTGTATTTGGCATCGCTGATTGGAAAGTTTTATGCGCACGTGATTTTTCAGCGCTGATAAAAGTAGCGTGTTGGGGAAAGTCCAGGGCAGCAAGGAAAAAAAAAACAACCAAAAATTTATAAAACCCCCCAGTATTCGCTTTTGTTCTCGCAACTGATGTGCATTAAATTGGTTCGCAATGGTTTCCGAGATAAATGAGTGCGAAGAGTGGCCCGATTTGAAGATATTAAATATATAAAACTAACAAAAAGGGGCAAGGTTTGAGGAAACCAAATTATCTGAATGATATACCCTATATATATTATAAATTATTCTGAAGATTTCAGTAATAACACAGCTTCTGAGTCCGATTTTAATGGCGAAAAACCCACTGGTTCATTAAGGGTTATGGCCCATTTGCATTGGCTTCTCTTGGCTGCCATTCCGGTGCAATCTCCGCATTAATTCGGCCCTAGGCAGTTTATCATTTTCACCTTTTTCGGCTGGAAGGAATCTCATTTAAGTGGAGTCACTGCCCCCACGATTCTCTCCATCAGAGTCCCAGCATCCCAGTGCATCTCTCTGTCATTCCTTTGGGCCATTACAGTTGCAGAAATTGCAATTTCACGACAATTACCACAAATTGGTTTCCTCAACTGGCTGGGCGAACATTTTCGTTTTCGTCCTTCGTCTTTCGTGCCTTCCGCCTTGCAATTATGCAGGAAAGTTACGCCCACCGCAGCCCAAGGATTTTTCAGCAGCATCGGCGGCGGAGGAGGAGCAGCAGGGCAGGTCCTTCCGCTTGCGGCATATGCATTGTAAGTTCATCCTTGGGAGCCAACTCTGCCATATGATGTCGTTAACTGTCTTAAGATTTATATGCACAGTCAAAAGCGGAAACTGCACTTTCCTACATGTCCCTTTTCCCGCAGGATGTCCTCATATATTTCAGTTCACACTTGAGACATCAACTTTTGTGTCAAGTTGGCTTCTGGCCGCTCCCCCGAAAAATTGCTGGCTCCCGGGCAAAGTTTGTCATGTGCATAATTTACTTTTTCCACACACAACCATTACGCTTCCTCCTTTTTCTGTGGAGTCAGCCAGGCATTAGATTGCATTCAATTTGCATTGCAATTTAATTGCTCGCCTCTCGCAAAAATCCTTCGGCAGCTCTTAATTATTTACGCATTGGTGTTTGTTTGGCATAAACAAATTAAGCGCCTGGTGCGAATGAATGTTTACAAGCTAAGCTGCAAGGAATGTATTTATATATGCAACACAAATGATATGCACTTAAGCGTGCCAATAGAATGGTTAAGTCAATTGCGGTTTTCCAGGTGTTTGGATACACTTTTTAATAGCATTAAAATTAATAAATATTTATTTTTAACTATAATTATTATTTGCAGCTTAAAAAGAATTCTGAAAGAAATAAAAGAGGTTTGCAAATTCCGAAAATATCAATTTTTAGGCAGATTAAAATTGAAAATTTAAAAGAAAGCATAGACTTTGCTATTAAACATTTAATTAATAATTTTGTTTATTATTTATTTACGTTTATGTAAATATATATTATTCAGGCACTTCTTATTTAATTCTTTTGAAATATATTCTTCCCTGATTAAAGATATTTTTTTGTGTTTACATAGACTTAAGAAAAGTTCCTTTATTTAAAGAAAATAATTTTCTACAGTAATTAAAGCTGTTGGAATTTATTAAAAGCCTTCCATAAATCCTTAACAACTACATAACTTTCTCCATAGCTGATCTCCTCTATATTTCCCCTATATAAGCATAGAGTAAGCCGCAAACAAAAGTCAAACGCATTAACCAGAACAATTGAAACCATGCAAACGAATGAAGCGCATAAAACTTTGCCACATCGAAAGTTTGAGGGGAAAATTTCGCCCCAAGGATTGTCAGCTGAGATTTGCATACATGCTCGTTGTATATCGGATGGAGTGGAGCTTGCTACTAATGCGAAGAACATTAAAACGAGGACGAGCAGTAGCGCAAAAGGATAAATGTTAAACATGCCAGCCAGATTTATACAAAAAGACACACATTCATATCGCACTCGGATTTGAATTCGGTTTCGGTTGCGGCATTTCAATTGGAGGACGAGAACGTTATTTAATGTGCGGCCAGGGGCTAAAGAGAAGCTGTAAAGTAATACATATGTAAATGCAGATGTGAACAAGTTAGCTAATGGCCATGCCAAGCCCAGCATCCATAAATATCAAACACTGACATCATTCGGAATTATTATTATTTGTATATTTGAGCTGACTGATTTTTAGCTTCATTCTCCTTGGGCAGTTTTGATATTAATTTAAGTTGTTAAGTCGCAGGTAGAGGAGCAGTTCGGTCTTATCGCCAAACTTGGAATAAATCTTGAATTAATTAAGGCACATTATGTATAAGCAGAGCTTGTCTCGGAGAGAAACTAATCACATTTTAAGCTACTTAGGCAGCAGCTCGGCTCGTCGACGTCGTTGTCTATCAGGTTTCAATTAAAATTTTGCATAAAACATTGACAGCGAGTAGGGAAGAGGATATGTTAGGGACTAGGCCTGCAGGATAAGCTGCCATCTTCCACAACCCTTAACGTTTTCAATTATAACATAAACACTCAAATAACGCTATGCGTATTACAATGGAAGGTCTTCTAGGCAACACTGAAAAAAAATATGAATATATTCTTGGTAGCTGGTTGCAGTTAATATTTTTCTTTTATATTATATATCAATAAACACCTCTTTTATCAGGTAACTTTTAATATGTAAATTAAGGAATGAAGTTAAAGCAATTTTGTTTTTTCCTACTGATATCCTGGCTTCTCCTGTTGTTGTTACTCTGTGTGTACTGTACAGATTAAGTGCTGAGAGCACACAGGCCTGATAAATGAAAATGCCAGGCACACATGTGCAACAGCAACAGCAGCAGCAGCAGCAGCAGCAGCAACACAGGCTGCAGCATCACGGCAGCAATTTGAAGTGCTGCACGAGTTGGAGGCAACTTTTCACATATTTGTATCTGTTTGTGTTGTTAAGTAGTTTGGGCGCTTCCAGCTCGCAGTCTCAGCTGCATAAATATTTATTGCAGAAAATTCATGTGTGCCATGGAAGGCGCATATTTCCATAGTATACTTTCGAACGAAAAGCGGAGAGAGCTCTCATAATTAATTTAAAGTCCCGGCAATCGAGTAAAAAAAAATGGAGAAAAAAATTGGTTGTAAACTGGTAAAATTATGATGCTCATTGCCCGGCTATCAAAATGCACTAAAATGGAAATTACATACATGTACATCGGGACGTTGAAGTTTATGGCCCCCACCAACTTATTGCGCTGCTGGAAAATTTTTTTATGTTTTAATTCAATTAAGCTCCCAGCTCCCTGCCCTGGAAATGGGCGGCAAAAGGAAAACCTCTGTGGGCGACGCATTTAATGTGCACAAATTTTCGACATTTCTTTCTCGCTCTTTGGGGCTCTGCAGCGCGCAACATATTTGCATAATTTCGCAATAATTGACAAGCGGAAAATGGCGATGCGGAAGCGGAAATTAAAATGGAATTTCCAACTAAACTTTTTCCTTTTATTTGCCACAGCAGAGGCAACATAGTGACGCTTTGCCAAGAATAATTATGTGCATGTAATTAATTTTTCAACAAGAAAAGAAAGTTTAGCAAGTAGGAAGAGTAAGGGGTTAATGAAAAAAGGATGGAAATAATATGTCTTATTTAAAAAAAGTAAAAAAAAAATTAAAACTTAAATATTTTAAATTTAAAGAATTACATTTTTAACTGCAAAAACACTACAGCTGCCATTATAATCCCACTGTTAGCTCTTCAGTTCCCCAGGCCGCAAATACAATTAACCGTCATAAAAGCTAATGCCACTCGCTTTGCCAACCACTGCGACAAATGAACAAAATAATTATATTCGTCCTTTCCCCTCCCCCAGAACCAATTCCAAAACAGGCCAAGTTCCCCCAAGGGAGACCCAGCACCATTGCCCCTGACCAATGACTTCGTTGAAAGGACTAGGAGCAGGAGCTGGAGGATCTCTGGGCACGTTTCGATTACGTTGCCAACACTTCCGGCCCGCGAGCGCCACAATTTCCGCTGCAACGAAAAAGGGGGGAAAATCGTAAAACCGGGGATCCCCAAAGATGAAGGGGTTGCAATAGGCAAACTGCCAGCAGCCAAAAGGGGGGCCGTATGGGTTGGAAATTATTGGTAGGAGCGAGCTGCTCATTTTTGTCATCCGCTTGAAAGGTTCATTTGTGTGCTATATGAGCAATATATCGTGTCTTCGTGCTCTATTTTTTTATACGTTTTTTCAGAGGAGAACTTTGATATTTTAAAACTATGCATTGACTTTGGACTCTTCTGAAACCACTAAAATAAACATAAAAAAATATTTTAGATAGTCAATGTCTGATTTTATTCATACTTTTTAGTAAAATATAAATATAAATATTATAAATGACATAGTAAATGATAGGTAAAACATATATTGTATGTTCTCAACGACAATTAATTACCATATTTTTTATTCCTCATTTATAAATCCTATCTGAAGTGTATCTGAAGTCTCGATGGTTATAAATAGCACCATTTTTTGTTTCAATTCAGTTGATTTTTTATTTTTGCAGCCTTTCGATGACCGCTTCTGGCTGCCTTTGTGCTCCTCATTCAATTACCGCTGCCAGCGGCTATTCCTATTCTAATGTTTTCCATCCCATTTTTTCCCCCCTTTTCCATTGCCGATGTTCTCAAGTGCTTCACTGGCAACTTGCCCTGATGATGGAAAATTCTTCTCGCTAGCGGGGAAACGGCGGGGATCGTGCGGAGCTAAAAGTGCAAGGCGTAAGGGGGAAGTACTATTCCCCTCAGTCCATAAACATATTTTTTCTAATATTTTCCTATTGCTTCTATATTATTTTTTATGCAAGTATCAACATCTTTCTTTAGTTCTTGGCAAGCGAATCATCCACTTGGAGATTGTTGAAATTGAACTACAAAGAGGTTGCAGTCTCGAGTGGAGCATGGAAATGACTTAATGAAAAACCACTTGAGCAATATCAATCAGCCAAATGTACATACGTCTGCCATTGGATTTTCCTCAGCGAATTCTGTATTTTATTTTAGCTTACTAATTGACAACATAATCAAGAATTAAAATGTCAGCTAAATGCTAGAGGAAAATGTTTACACAAAAACAAGGGGTTGGGAAGTCTTAAAGTTAATTCCTTTTGGTTTCTTATAAAGAGCATTACTTTTATTGATTTAGTTAAAGGTATTTACTATTTATATTATTTAAAAATTATATTTTTAACTGAAACTGATCTTTATATTTAATCATTAAATAGTTTTTTTTCTCTGCAATCGTAAATTGCAACTTAGACAGACCTGAGATAGATACAAAATACCAAATATTCTGACAGGTTAAGCTATTCTGGCTGCATCTACGACAACATAGATGATTAATTTGAGTCTTGAATTCAAAATTCAAACTGAAATTACGTTTTTTTTTTGTTATTGTTGTTGTTGTTCTCCCATTATTTGCAGGTCTGCTTTCGGTCTCCGGCAAACTGGTTCTATGACGCACGTGCTCCGGAGACAATAAACGTTTCTGTTTTCGTGGTTATTGTTTGGGAGGGGGCGTTCGGGCACTCGTAAGATACATTTTGACGTCGTATCTTATGTCACTTTATCTCGCATGCCTTGCTGCACATTTAATCTCGCAGATACCATACTCTGCACTCCCCGAACTCCCTCTCGGCTACCCCCCGAGGTGTCTCTGCATATTTGTGGCTGCGAGATGTCACGTCAAAGGTAATTTTGATTGCCAGTCAGTCAGTCAGCATCTCAGGAGGTGCTTCGTTCGCCAACAAGTTGCTCAAATCTTCAGCTCCACACTCATAAAATACCTCAACTTGTCCCAACGAACGTACCTTTGAAATACTTTTTGTTTTTCATATTTTTTTAAACTGGCCTCAGAATGCGCTTTGCATAGTAATCAGTTGGGAATCTTTGGCTAGGAGTGTGAGCAGGTGGAGCAAAGGTGATTACTTTGGTGATGATTACAGCAAGGGAGTGTTTGTAATAGGCAGCTTTTCAGCTTAATGCTGAGGCAATAAAGCGTTTAATAAGGTATTGAAATTACCGGTTTGGATATATGTAGTTTATTGAGAATATTAAGTATTTACAGATGCAAAATTAAAAATAAATGTTTAATTTATAGCATTCATTGACTATATAAGATTTATTGTTATCACCTTTTGTACTAATAATATAGATTCTACAGAATTTTCAGCTTGAATTACCAAATTCCCAACTATGAGTCTAGGCCCCATACTTCGAGTCCTTGTAATTCTGCCTGGCCCAGCCAGCACTTCCTTCTTCGCCACATATTATCAATTTTGGCTTATAAGGAATTCCCCTTGCATTCTAGACTCTCAGACCTAATTAGCTGAAAATTCCTCAAGCGGAATTCAACTACCATGCACGCCAGGATCTCACTGCCATGGAGGAAGGCCTCTCCGCCGGGCAAAAGGATAAGCCTTGTGCACTTTGCACATAAATGTGTTTAAATATGCTTATACAAAGATACTGCCACGCTCGATCGCTCCAATAAATAGGCAATAAATGGAAATTTGCTAGCAAATTTTCCTATCCAGCAGCAAAGTTTGATTACCGATTGTTTTGAGTTTGCGTTGGTTTGGGGGCTCATGTAAATATATGCAGATGGGAAATTCCGATTTTCAGTGTATCTGTTTGAGTTGTTTCCCAATTGTTGGGCGTACACTGGTATAAGAAGAGTTGGAAGGGAATTAAAAAAAAAAAAACAAAATCAATATTGAGTTCTAAGTCCAAGAATTTTACGTTTTTGATTATTATTTTTATTCCAAACTAAAGAAATAAGTTTATATGTTTATTTCTTTTCAAATTTAATAATTTATTTAAAGAACCTTTACAAAATTTGTTTACAGTGCACACACATCCGATTCAATTGATTACGTATTCCGCATTGTTGTGTATTTGTCGCGACAGAATTTCATTTGGTTCTTATGGGACGAAGCTCAGTCGATCATGGGGACCCATTGAACTAGCCCCCCCTCTCTCTGCCTCCTTAACCCCTCGATGGCCCCTCTTAACCCCCCCATTGCTGCTATTGAACTGTAACGCATTCGGCATTGTCTATGCAAAATGGTTGCTGCTGCCGTTGCTGCTGCTCATTCTGCGGCGTTTCAACGAATTCGTCTGTTGTTCAACTTTTTGGTCACTTGTCAATGTTTGATTTTCAGAATGAAGTTGGGGTTTTCCTGGAAAGAGACAGAGTGGAAAGTGACGGAACTGGGCGTGGTTGGGCCAATTGTCAAATGGCTAAGAGTTCGCCAGATATTAGAAAGGCAAACCAATTGAGTTGTTCGAGCTAAGGGGAGTTGCATTTAGAGAAAAAGGAGTACAGGAATAATAATGTATTCAAAATTTCGAGGAAAAACAAAACACAGGAGTTTAAAAGTTAATTATTTTCAAGAAAAATATTAAATTTATAATTTTCTGGAGACAGTTCTCATTGAAATCGATGAAGTTATTTTAAAATACTTCAAATTTAGTTTCTTTTAATGACTAGTTCAAACTTTTTTGAAGGCAGAAATGCCTTTTATTATAGTTTATAATATAGCTCACAATCTTAGGTTATTATTTACTCATAACTTAGTAATATCTGATATTTTCTTTATATCCATCTAATTTTTTCAATTTAACATTTCTCTTCCACTCCCCAAATTAGCTTTTTGTGAGAAAGCATGTTATCTCAGTGTTTGGGAAATTGGAGCTTGTGTTCTATACTCTGTAATTCCCTTTCTCCGAAAAAATTAAACCCCCTTTTAAACCCATCAATTGTCTGATGTCTAACACGGTGCATGACTTGCATATTTATGAGATATATGCGAAATGAATTGTTAACTTTAACTCTACCGTTCAACATCGAAGGTGTCCAAAAAGCAGTTGATAAATAAGCAGCTAAAAGGGAAACCAACTAGCAAGAGATGGAAAAGAAAACTCAGAACAAAACCCAATAAACAGTCGGGGGAAAAAACTATAAATAAATAAAGTGCATGTATTTGGAAAGCAATTCGATGCAGGCGAGCGCCGAACGGAAAATAATAATTTTACGGCGAGATCAAGTGTCTGAGGGGAGGGAGGAAGGGAGAGGTAACCAGAAAGAGGGGGAGGCGGGCGTGTAAGCCAAAATGGCTGTCAGTCAAAAGTGAAGTGTAACAGATGTGTGTGAGTGTGTTACATAAGGTTGTGGGTTTCAGAATTTGTGGCAATGCATTATAAATGTGTATTTCCTTCACACACACACCAGGGGAAATAGTTGCTATTATTTTTATTATTTATTACTTTTCCTTCAATAACAAATTTATTGTTATATTTATTCGTTGTTTAATTATTTCAAACACTGTGAACATTGTAAATATTCTTCATCATTTCTTGTTCAAATTTTCTAAAATAAATCTTTTGTTTTTGTTTCAAATATTTTAATTATAATTTAGACAACATTATTTATTTATTATTTATTTCCAGTGCATTCTTCTTCTTAACGTGTGCAAATGCGTTAACATAAATGTAACACGTTTCGCTGTGGTAGCAACAACTGCAACATCCACTATCCACATGTCACGTAGCTTTTGCATGCCGGCGACAGAATCGAAAACCCCAAAGACCCCAAGAATTCTTGTGACCCAGGAAGCTGTCACATCTAAAAGGACCAGACAGGAAACATCACAGGAAACAACGCAGGAAGGAGCAGAAGAGGGGAATATAAATATATTTAAGCCACTATCATTGTCATTGTGGATTTAAACTTTCCGACTACTGGTGGAAGCTAAAAATATAAACCTTAAGAAGCCATAAATTGTTTATTGTATTTTTTCAGTCACTAGTTGATTAAATCTTTGGCATGGGTTTGCTAATTAACGAGTCACGAAACCATTTCTGTTGAAGTTATGCAACCTGAAAACGAACTTGAATTGTTGGAATTGTAAAATCAGCATTTTTAGGGATTGGATTGTAGAAGTCTAAGAAATATATATATTAAAAAAAAAAAATATTTAGATGTTTACCTTGAAGTTTCCTTAAAATATATTTATATCTAAAGAGGTTGAACTATTGCAAGCAAATTGAATTAAATGATCACATCATTGGTTGATTCTTTAAAAAAAAATTAATTCGTATTGTCAAACAACGAATATATTTATTTTAATAAAAACAAAAAGGATCAAAACTAAACAAACCGAAGAAAAACCAATGACTGTATTTATCCCATGTTTTCCGTTTCCACAGAGCCCTTTCTTCCCCTTTATTTTTTATCCCCTTTTGTTTTGGGGGAGTTCAAAAGTCCCTTGACAAAGCTAAAATTTAATTAGCCGCCCAGCAAGTGGCGTTTGCAAATGAAATTACACAAACACCCGCCATATCCCCCGCCGCCCCCCGCACACACTCCCTTTGGGTCCCTCACATTGGTTTAACATTTAGCCACTTGGCGCGAAAAGGAAATAAAATACACGACAATCCAACAAAAGCGGACAAGGGGGACGAAACAAAAAAAGGAACGCAACTTGCATCGAAACATGAAACTCCCCGCTTTTCATTCTCGTGCTTTCTCCGGAAAATTGCTATGCTGCACTGTGTTGTTGTGCAGGCGCCCCTTAGCCCACCCGCCTGGCTTTGTAATCCTCGCGAGCTTCACAATAAACACGAAAATATAATTTGCAGCGTTTTTGCAGGCGACGCGCTTCCGCTGCCAAAGCACAGAAACGCAATGAGTTTTAGACAATAGTTGCCACAGTGGAGGGTCATTTAGAGAAACACGTTAATAGGTAAATTTATGGTGAACTAATTTGTAGTTAAAGAAATTCTTCAAATAAATGTTTATAGAATCTATAATTTTGTTGAATCAGTAATTGCGGGTCTTTGAAATTATTTTATTTATTAAAAATTATGGGGTTTTATTATTGCTTCTTTCATAATTTGTATTAAGAAATTTGTGTATTATCTTAAAGATTCCCATCAAAGAAGGCTAAAAGCAGACTCAGCCTGTGTGTATGTCAACCCTTGTATTTATTTGCTTATTTTAAACCTTCGTAAGGAGATGTGTGTATGTCAACCCTTGTATTTATTTGCTTATTTTAAACCTTTGTAAGGAGATATCCTTTTCCAATAGTAAAAATATATATTTCCGATACTTAATAAATAACCCACATTTATTAAAGAGTTTCCCCCATACAGTTACCTCACTGTATTCGGTACCAAGGGGGTTAGCCGTGCAAGTAACACTAATTACCTGGAACTAAATATGGCGCCGGATTCGGTGGCGGCAGCCAATACGTTGCCGTTATCGCCGGATACAACTGATGGCCATTTGTGGTCATGTTTGTGGACATGCCCGCGGATGGGTGGTGCTGGGGGTTGCCGGGATGATGGTACTGATGGTGCATGGACGGCGGTGGCGAGTGCTGCTGCTGGTGATGTGGTGGCGAGGAGTCCGCAGAGGAGGAGCTGCCGGAGCTGAGCTTGTTGCTGTAGCGGACGAGAACGCCATTGTTGTTAATGGGCGGCGGAGATCCTCCGCCTCCTCCTCCACCATGAACCTTTGCCAGCAGGGTGCGCTGGTCGCCATTTCCACTAGCATTTCCATTTCCGCTTCCGTTGATATTGTTGTTTAAGGAATTGCTGCTGCATTCCATGATATTTGGATTTTTCATTTTATTTATTGGTCGCTAGTTGGCGCCAACCGCACAACGCACAACAAATAAAAAATGCTTCGAAGGGTTGAAAATCGTATTTTTCGATTTAGCTAAAACTTGGATTTGTTGGTTTATTGGCCTCCTGGGCTATATTAAAAACGAAAACCAATATTTTATTTGTATTTATTTTAGCACAAGGGCTGCCATTAAAATGCCACAATTATTCACTTGTGCATAATTTGAATTTTATTTGCCGCACACACACATAACAAACGCGTTGATATTTAACTCATTTTTTTTAGGACAGCGCCATTTTTGTATATAACTAATTAATTTGCCATATTGTCCGGTGAGTGCAGTTAGCCTTTTTGCAATAACGCAATATTTTTAACGATTTTTATTGGCATTCAGTGTTATTTACTTTCAATTTGTTGCACATCCCCCATATCGCTAATGGCCCAGACATGACCCGACCGTACAGTCTGTCCATACAGATGGACGATATTTATTTTTATCGTTACGATTATTATGGTGATCACATAGCGCAGTTATTTGATTTTGCATTTAATGTCCGCTAAGGAGACCCGCAAAACAATATTAAAATAGGCGAAAAAATCCCAACAAATAAATAAAAAAAATTTAATCCATTCAGCTTTCGCTTAAAAAATGTTTATTGCCTTTGCCATATTTTTTTCTGATATAAATATTATTATGGAAAATTATAAAAAATGTAATCTACCCTTACTGTTTTTTCCAGTACATGTAACTGCCTTTGGCCAGCTTTTAGTACGTTAAAATATTTCCAACTTAGCACTAGGCCACTCCCATCTGCTGGGCTTTCTACCTTTCTGTGTATTTAACACCTGTGCGAAGCTCTAATCAGCTTGAATGAAGTTTAAAAGAAACGTCTGTGAAATGTCTGTGTTTATACAATAAATGAGATGGAGACAGAGGGGAGAACAAGAGAACTCAGTGTAAATAATTGGTAACTCGAGTCCCATGTGGGGAGTTTTGAGCTGGAAAGCTAAACAAGCCGACAACTGTTCGACACCTAAACATATACGAACAATATGAAATTGTGAAATTTGTAGCTTATTTATCTAGTCACAACACCAACAGACGCTTGACTCTCAAGTTTGGTTTATTTTATTGTGAAATTCCAAACCAAAGTGTCGTATATATCTGGTGATTGGGGCTATTTATGGTACTTTATAAGAACGAAAGTAGTTCCAAGGCATATATTTATTTATTTAATATTTTTCTGAACAAAACTATAATCTATTAAAAATTAAATAAATATTTTTGAATTGAATATATTAAAGAGTATATTGAAAAATTACTTTTTTTTTGTATTGTAATGTTAATGTTAATGTTTTTGTACTTTTCTCTAAAATTAGTTTCCTCATTTTTAAAATATTTCTTAAAAGAACATTTAAATTCTCAGAGAAAGTTTCATAAAAATTCGTTGAAGTATTTGAAATCTGTTTGCATTTCAATAAGTACATAATTTGCATCCAATATCTCGAGTGCCTTTTCCCCATTTCATGTGAAATTTGAATAATTTTTTTTCTGGGGAGTACTCGTATTTTCTAATTTAGCCAGCTTTTCCTCAAGCCCCTGCCCCACCCCTCTTTACCTCTCCACTGGCCTCCATTTGTCTATTTTCAATTTCTTGTGACCCAACTAAAATTGACGTTTGCCAGTCTATTGACAGACTGCCTAAAGAAGACGATGATGATGACGATGATGGGCTGGGATGAGATGATGATGCTGATGCTGATGCTGATGTCGGAGCTGATGGCTTCTTGTTTGTACATGGCCAACATATAGACATAAATATGCGTAAATAGACAAGTTTCCCCCGCCGTGCCCTTTTATCCGTCTCTCCTTCAGGGGAAATGTAACTCAGAAGAAAGTGCAAATATTGACGAGAGTTTCCATTTTGCAGGTGGCCCAAAGTGGAACAGTTTTCTGTCAGTTGAGAGAGTTGCGACATATGCTAAACCAATTGATTCGGTACGCGAACGGGTATAACTATATAATGTGTATATAATATGGGCAGCACGTGTCTACATTTTCTGTGACATTTTCGTAATCACTTTGTTAACGCTTCGCTGGGCCCTCGACAAATTTTAAATTGTGGCATAATTTTTCCAAATGCCCTGCAGTTTTCAGTTGGAAAAACCTAGTAACCTGTGTGTTGTTTCTTCTTCCTAACCCACATTTTGTAAACTTTGTACACTATCTTTAAGCTGGAAATTAACTTGACAACAAGCTGGCTCGACTCAGGTTGGCTTCGCTCGCAATTATCGCATAAACTTCGCATTTACACTCTGAACTTTGCCTCATGTGGTTACCTTTATTTTTGTGTTTGTCGGTGGTTAGTTTTTTGTTGTTGTTATTATTGCTGCTAAATGAAAATATTCAGAGCGTAAAGTTACGCTTTTCCATTATAAGCGAGTCATTCGAAGCATGATAAAATCTAATGTGGAGGTTTCGGTCTCGAAGAATATCGAAAGTGAGTTTGTGAGTCGGAAAACATACACAAAAAGCAGAAGAATTTTGGTTTATTATTACCCAAGAAGGTAGAATGTTATATAATTATGACCACAAGTAGGCTTAGTTAAACATTTGAATAAATAAAGTGGGTTTTAATATAATAATTAGCATAATTTCAGCTTTATGAATGGGTTTAATGGGTAATACAAAAATGTAATTACAAAGGTGTCTTAAATAAAATACCATATATATATATAATAGTGTTTTCAACAAAAATCACATGAAAAATACAAATAATAATACTAATTATTATTAATATTTATTATATTTATAGTAAATATGCCACCGAAATGTTATATCGGACAAATTGATCTCACAAATCAGCTAAGCCCTGCCTACTTTTCAATTTATATTTAAATATTTTTAAGTTCCTTGAAAACTGAATTCTTTTTGACGAGCCGTTGACATTTTGTATTTAATACGACCTGCACTCAGTGTCTTATTTTTCCTCGTGTAAGGCTCCTCAAAAATGAAAAGCGAAAGAAAATTTGACAACTGACAATTTCCGTTTGTTGACTTCGTTCGCCTTTGAGTGATTATTTACCGAGGGACCATTTTCTCTCCCATTCCAATGATTCATTTTCTTTTCAAAAATCATTACGTGAGTGGAAAATGTGGGATTACAATGATCCGAAAACACTTGTTCTCTTGGGGACACTGCATGGGGATTTTCACTTGCTGGTATTTGCCCAGATGTTGCGGGCTCTTGAATCTATATACAGAAAGATATATTTTATTCAACTAAATGGGATGCTGAGCTAAGGTCTGAAGGTTGACCTTGCCGGTGAGAGGTTGACGAGGGCGTTGAGGTGACAACGAATGCTGCCAAGGGGGCAGAGCTCATCGACAGCCGCGGATGAAGGCTATTTATATGGCCCGGCGGCACACCTAGTTCCAAGCTCACACACTCGAGTCATTCGACCGGAACGCCAATTGGATCGGAAATCGCCTTTTGTCTGTTATATTTGCCAACTTAAATATACAAATATATATGTATATATGTTGGTCGAACCCCAAACCCTTACCCCCAGCATTTTTTGTAGAACTTCCCCTCTGAAGTGCCCATCATCAGCTGTTCTGTATTCACAGTGAATTCAATTATTCTGGATTATTTTCACAGGTAAATAGAGTTAGGCAACAAGTTCATTATATATATAGCAGCAGGGGAAAATCACTATAATGGAAAATGTGTATAAATTTATATTTAAATACATTTAATAAATAAATTTAGAACCCATAGAATACAGTAAATATAGTAAATTTTTACAGGTTGATTGATATTTAACTTTTCCATAATGATAACCACTTTTTTACTTTCTTTAAACCGTTAAACAATTTCTTTTCATTGTTTAAATATATATAACTTCTTTCCTTTAAGCCAAAATATTTTAAATAAATTTTTAAGCGCCATATACTGTATAAAAAAATTTATAAAAAATATGTATAATCCTGGCAATTAATTCTGTAACATTCCCTAACAAACTCTCCCCCTTAAACAGTCCTTACTGTACTTTCTGGTACCGCTTCAAACAAAGTTCTTATCGTACGCTAATTATTTAAATGCTATGTGCATTTCAAAGCCTCATTTACAAACGTTCGAAAAAAAAGCGCTGAATTTGCGTATTTCCTCAGATTTTTTACCGACTGCAAGTCGGCCTGAGTATCTTTGTATCCGTCGAATACCTGGGAATCGATCACACACACGTCTTGAACTTTAGCTTTGACACGCGCGTGCGCTTCTGTCTTAATTTCCATCCGATTTTCCGAACCAGCTGTACAGATTACTCTTATTTTTTACCCAACACTTCTCCGATTTGAGAGTATCTGTTAGATACGAGACGGGGAATTTCGACAATTTGTTCAGGGTTTTTGGTGTATTTTTTTCGCAGTCAATCCGAAAACGCGACTGATGTCTGGGCGATTGAGTGACAAACTGCTGGCGACGCTTATTTTTTCGCTGCCGTTTTTGCGCTTCGTTCTGCGGTTTATTTTACTTGATTTTTGTTGTTGCCATACTCTATAGTTGTAGTTGTATCGCGTATGTACTTTAGCCATTGTGTGCTCAGTACTCGGTACTCAGTTCACGATGAGCCGCATGGCGACGTCAACGGCAACAGAAGCGAATAGTTCGAATACAAATACAAAAAATATTATCATTATAGCTGCTGCCATTCGGCTTTGTGTCAAAATGGCAATAAGAAACGCGTGCTGGCTTCAAAATTGTGCTTGGGAAATGGGAAAACTATGAGGATTGAATGAATGCTTTTAAGTGCACATTTAGAATATGTTGGGGCTTACGTTTAGGAAGGAAAGTAAGGCTTAAACGCATTAATTGTTAGCTCGAATGTCAAATATCATACCTATTAACTTCAATATAAATCTCTCTTCTTCAGAATAGTGTAAAAGGAACCCAAAAGATACTTCCCCTTATCTCCGATTAAATCCGGCTTTCTGAGGCTGGTTTCTCCTTTCTCAGCGGTCTCAGCCGTTGCATATGCTACACGTTCAAGTCGTTCCTATATTCTTAAATATTTCCATAAACACTCATATTCCTCTACCTGCAAGAGGCCTTCGGCTTGGGGTCTGGGTTTTTGTTTATTTTCGTTTCGCATTTCAGCAGCCAGCCAGTCAGTGACAGTCCGTCACATACACGGCAGTTGTTTAACTTATCAGTTAACAGTTCAGAGCTAAAAGCTGGATCATAATTCAGCAGAAAATTGTAAACACTTTTGGTCAGCTGACCCTTGTAGAATTCTATTTACAATAAATATGCAATCGAAGCTTGGAAAATGTATCTAAAATCGAGGTAGATATCATCTCGAGATATATGGAATGGCGCCATTGATGGGTGGACTGCCCTTCTTATCTCTGGCTGTGTGAATGGTAAATTTAATTAAAACCGAATGGAAAATAAAACCAAAACCAAGCCATATGCCGCCGCAACAAGTGCTGAACTGGGAGGGGAAAACAGGAGGGGTGGAATTATAAAACAATACGCCCCCTAATTACTGAGATACAGATGCAGATACAATGAGGGAAACGAAACACTTGAAAAGAACAGACGCACCAGGCCATTTTCGATAATTGAAAACAATAATTAAAATTCCCTGATTGAAGGGAGGCAACAACAACAACAGGCAGAAAGGCAAAAATAATAATAATAAAAGCGCCAAGAAGGATCGTCGGCTGACGTCCACAATTGGAGTGAAAGATGGCCATAAAAGCCAGCACAACTGCAGGGCATACATAATACGATTTGTATCTGTTAGTATGCAAAACGCGTTGTCAGTATCTGCTGCTGCTCCTCCCTTCTGTTTTTGTTCGTTCTTTTGGGTCATAGAGCCCGTTAGCCGTATTTGTCCATCAGAAGTCATCATGGAATCGGTTGTCACATTCCCCCCCATTTCCATAGAATTTATAACCCCTTCTCGCCCGCTCTGGGCGTGCGTGATTTCTTCAATTAATTGTTGTCTCCGCTTGTGTCGGCTGCCTGCCAAGAACTTCGAACGTTGCACAATGTCGTTCTTGACAGCACTTTGTGTTTTTAGTATTTCCCATCATTGTCTACACCTAATTGGAGGACCAATGAAGAACTTGCCGGTCCATTGTGTCCGCAGCACTGCAACTGCAACAAAAGGTCCATGAAAATATGCATAATTCTAACAGCCCAAAACAATGACAATTGTCTAGATACTAGATTGCAATTCATTCTGTAAATCTTCAAAGGGTTTTGTGCAATGTGAATTGCTTGAGAAATGTCAGTAAGTGATTGAACGAGGAGTTTATCAGTTATGAAAGAAGTCAAATTGTCTAACTTCGGAAAGCAAAGATTAAATAATTGAGAGTCTGCTTTGAACTCGCTGTGTACCCTTTAAACTTCCTACAACTACAGTAAAAACCTAATAAATACCATTTAAAATTCAAATCAATCTCAGAAAAGTATTTCTAAAATCTTTCCTATTGCTTTATAATGCCTTTAGAGATAGTGACAATGTCGTAATTGCTCAATAAATGTCTGACGTACAAAAATTAAAGCATGCTAGAGCTCTTAAGTAGTTAACTGGTTTTTCACTCGCTCGAATTGGCCCATAAAAACGCGTTCCAGAGAGACGCTAAACGCTGGCTAGATCGATCTGCTTTTGGGCCTCATCTCATTGCATCTATAAGCCAAGTGCGTGTTGGGTGATTTTTCATCTCGCCGGCTTTCCCATTAATCTCTATCCCTATCTATCTGGCTCCATTCAGGCCTCTTGCCATTTTGGCTCACAAATCTAGCCATTATTCACATATTTCAATTACCGCTCGTCAAGCGTAAGAAATGTCTGGTGGCACACACATGACAAACTGCAGCTGCAAATGCAACTAGAAAATGCCACTGCGAAAATGCAACGGCAATTGCAACACAGAATGCAACGCACTTTCGACACGCAACCTAGGAAAATTTCCCCGGTCTCTGTGGAATTTCCATAGTAGATTCAAAGATACAGATAGGAGATACAAAGCAAAACAAACTGCAAACAAAAACACTAAACAGCTGACTTGACTTATATAAACAGAGTCGGAAAGCTAATTTCTTTGCGCAAAAAATAATAATAATAATGGAAATGAATTGAAAACTGGTTAAGACCGCAGCCGGTTCGCTGGAGAGTTAGGGAGAGATGCCGAGGAACTATAAAGAGAATCTGGGAGAAGCCGGCTCAGAATGACTCAAGCTGCAAGCCAAGATTATTATTTGTTTAGCCGTTTCGGGTTTTTTGTTTTTGCTCCTTTTGCATTTAATTATTCGCTTTTGTTTTTGTTCTCCTTTTTTTTATTGTTGTTGTCAAATATTGTCGCTGTTAACTTTTTGGCAATTGCCACACGGTATGACAAATCCAATCCAATGAGCTGCGGGAGCTTCTGCTGTTCTTCTGGCATAGGAAATTAATGTTTTAATGGCATTTATTTTCGTCCCCCGTTGAAATCGAAATTGAAATATGTACAACGTATGCTAGCCACGATATTTTCCGGATTTCTTTGCGGTGATTTCCCAAACCTATTAACTTAATGTTGGCTAAATTATGAATTATGTGAAAATTCTTGAATATATCTGCTGAGAGATTTTTAGGTGAATGAGGAATTTTATTTATTTATTGTTCATTTTTATTTAAATCATTTTGAATATTTTAAAATATTTTTAGGGGCCTTTTTGCAATTTTTTCTAAAAAATAAACACAAACAGCCTTCTAAAATACTTTTAAAAGTATATTTTGATTTTAGATAAAATATTTATTAGTGCGTTTTTATTTTGTAATATTTTATTGATAAAATTTAAGTTATTGTTGTGCCAGAAAACCCATCCACTATATAATAAATATTTTTAGGCAATTCTGAAGACCATTTTTAAGTTCTCATTATTATTATCTGTCCACAGTTCACAATTTATCAAATAATATTAAACACATTGCTGTTGATTTCTTGGCAACCAATTGCATTTGTTAATATCAATTTGTTGCCACACTGCACACACATCTAGTTGTCAGTTTCCAAATCGTTTTCCCAATTACTGAATCAACCATTATTAAGTCAGATGGAGGGAAATATTTCAATCAATTGGCTGTGCCAATAGTTTATCAATATCGTGAAGTTCGAGATATACACTGCATGGCGGCCAACGGTTTCGTTTTTCAATTAAGGCGACGTAGATTTATTTAATTTAAAGAATTTCATTTATATCATTTAGGGGGGAGACCAACCACGATACGATACGAGCTACACACAGATACGGATACGTGCCGCGAATGAATGACAACTGGCGACAACTACAGCACGTATCTAGCGGATACTGGTGCGCGACTAACGAATAGCGAATAACGATCGACAATCTATAGTGCGATCAACGATCCACGATCCACGATCGACCGGCTGACTGAAGAGAGTCTCGCGTGAAGACTGAACGCCAAACTCAAAAGCCCGCGGGCACTTTGCCCCGCCGATCAATTGCGCTGCACTTTTGAAATAATTTTAAAGCTGGCAACATCGCTGCGGCATTTGCCGGCTCTCTCTTCCCCTATCTCCCTCTCTTTCTCAAGCGATCTACCTCTCTTTCTCTGCCTTGTGGAACAGCTGTTTCGGACACTTGTGGCTCGCTCGCCAGAAAGCTAATTAGCCACGCTCGTTGGCCTGCCTTTAGATGTTTGTTTATTTATGTTTGCTTGCGGAGTCATCATCGGTTGACACTATATATGAGCTCTCTCTTTCGTTCAGCCGCTTCCCTCTCTCTCTCTCTCTCTATCTTCGAATGTATGGATGTATCTTTCGGATTAGTGCCGGGTTGACTCAGCGTTTTTCCTGCTCGTGGAGCAATTTCAGATACGTGATTAAATGATTGCAATGCTTGATTGAATTTCACTTATTATAGGAATTGGGAAAATTCTTAAAATATTATAAATTATTGTTCAAAAATTTGTTTTATTTTACTTCGAATTGATTAATGGGATATTAAAAAAGTATCTGAGTAAACGTTGACCGATACTCCTTTCCTGTAGCTTCCGTCAACTTTAAAGTTAGCTTAAACGACCATAACTTTAGCTCTTCATAAATCAAAAAACTAAATTTAAAAGTTTATTGCTTCGACTGCAATGGCATTACATAAATCACTGGGCATTTGGCTCCTTCTCACGTCTCACTTAACAAGTTGCCCCGCATGTAGCATCGCCCCGCATTCGTCTGTCCCCCGTTCACACGCCTCATGTGCAACCCATCCCAGGTTCGAGATCTTCTAACACATTTAATGCCAAGTCAAAGTTGTGTGTGCTCACTTGACAAGATCGCGACGACCTAAAAGGTTTCGAGACGCGAGCAATTAACATCTGAGCTACAAAAAACGAGCCATCGCAGATACAGATACAAAGTATCTGTGTATCTGGCCGATGCCGGGCGTTCCATATCTATATCTATCTGGCTAAGCGAGTGATCACGTCAAGCACACAGCAGAAAAAATTGATATAAAGAAGTTCTACTACAAAAGTTTATCTATATATCCGCATCGTATTTAATCATCTTTCATCATACTTTGTATCTGACACACATATTTCTTGCTGTGCAGGCTTTGAGAAAATCAATTGAAGAACGGCCTTTGAAAAGCCTCGCTGAACTCGCCGAACATAGAAAAGCGCTTTGTTTTCGCTGGCCAGGCCCGCAGAACGTTTTATAATTGAAACGAAAAGTGTGCTAATGCAACAAGCAAGCGCGTAACTGAGTATCTGGCAGATACCGGGTCACACACAACTGCGGGCTGAAAATTGCAAACATGAAAATGCATTCTCAGATCTGAAGATAATACCGCCAGAGGAGCGTTCATTTAAATTCCTAACTTCTCGACTTCTCACGGATGCTTAAGTGGCAGAAAATATATTAATTATCTTGTCATTGTACGAGATATGAAGAGCTTTTTGTTAGTTTATGTATGTCAATATTAATTACCATAAACTTAATTAAATAATGACTAGGTTTAGTATTAACAAACAAATTCTCTGTCAGATGCATGTTTTAATATTTTATATAACCCTTAAATTTGTTTAATTTTAAATATTCTTTAAAGCATAAACATAACTTATTTAATTAATTTCCTTTGTTATTCTTAGAGTCAAGCTGTGTTTTGAAATTAATTCGACGCTGTCAGCAACTGACAATTTGCAAATTAATAAACCCATTAATTTGAAAGCCAACAGGCGTAGAAATAAAATTGTGTTCATAAATAAATTCATACGTACGAGCGTATACATATATCTATATCTTGTTGCATTTTCCTCGCAACTCATTAATTTGGGATGATTTCGAATGGCCAAAATGGACGACAGAGAGGGCAACAATCGATGGATGCCAGAAGAGGCAGCAAAAAGACGTCCTCAACCGAGAACGGAGCAACTAAGCCAAGCCAAAAGGGCAGGCTAAAAAGGCGGACAGCAACAACGTCGACGACAAACGGCAGCTAAAAGTATTTAGAATTTCTGGCATTTTGTCAAGTGTCGCCAAAACATTTCGCACAAAACACGCACGTAAAAGGGAGACGGGGCTAAGATATAAAGCGTGCGATGGGGATAGCAAAAAAAGGGGCGGTGGGCGCAATGTGTACTAAGGCGAATCTTGCACTTGTTGCATTTGCAAAATTTGTGTGGCATTTGAAAATGTTTGGCATTTGTTTTTTGCTCAGATACTCTATGTCCAAATGGGTATCTGGAATTAATTCGAATTTTAAATCGGAAATCCGTCCACCAATAATATTTTCAGTTCTTATTTATTATTTTAAAGTAATTGATTTATAAAAATTACATTGGTTTTTTAGGGAAAATGTTTTTAAATTTCATTCTAATAGCAAATCTTGTTAAATGCTATTAAAGCTATTTTTAAGTTTAAACTTTTAATGCTTGAAAAGTATTTTCAATTTTAATAATGGTATACATGCCGTATACGTAATAAAATGTTATCTGCCCATAATGTTAGAGCATTTTTATATTCCCCATTTCAAAAATGTATTAAAATTTCCCCAGTTTATTATTTTGTGGCTTCCCTTTCGGCAATTAATTTCTTGATAAACTGAGGCGAAATCACAAATGAGTGCATTCTGACAATACTTTGACATTTGGACACTGTCCGCCAAATTGAATAGTGGACAGTTCTGGTTGCAAAACACACACCTCATTCATTTAGATTTTTGGTGGCGTTATTTGTTAATATCCTCGTTTATTAAATCGACGAAACCAAAAGCAAACCGACTGATGCGTTGAGAACGGAGACCAAAATGTTCGCTCAGATGGGTGCCAATTTTTCGTTAATTTACCATAAAATTTCGCTGTTACGTATTTTTAATTTTGTGATTTATTTTTGTCACGCGTACACACACACATTTGACGCAATCGAAGAAATCGCCGAACAAAAATACAACGAAAAGAAAATTTTCAAATGGTTTTTGGATCAGCCGGTGATATGGCAGCAGATAAAGAATATACAAATATTCTACTTAATTTTTTGCATAGACAAAAAAGTTGTCTTTATATAGGAAATATATTTATGAAAACTATTAAAGAATGAAATATAAAATGAGAATAATAAGACATTAAGTGTAAATAACTTTCTAATTTATTTCTTGTATAAAATAAATCCTAAAATATAAATATGTAATAGTCATGATATCATCCAATCCTTTTGCTATCCCCTAACCTAAGGTAGTTGGCCCCTTGAGCCACTTGTACACAACAAGGGGAAAACCAAGGAAAGCAATTATGTAAAAGCGGGAAAAAGGGAATACACAAAAGGGAACAACAATCGATGGACATCGATGTGAATGCGAACGATGCCCTAAACATTTCCGCTGCACTCGAGTCAGTTCAAAGACAACAAGAAAATGCCAGGATTCCCTCACACTCACGCATACGTGCATGCCAAAACGGAAGCGGAAACGCAGGGCATAAGTGGGGTGCAAGAAGGACAGAGAAGAAGGACTTGCAGGGCAATCGCTTTCCGCTTTCTGCGATAGGCAAAAGACAGAGTAACGATTTTCCGATTTGTGTTTCGCAGTCACAAAAAGGACTAAGGAAAGGCGTGAGTTTTTTACGTGTCGCTGAGGTCCTTAATTAATTCAAATTTAAAGTTAGAGTTTAGAAAATGTTGGTGTGGTATTAATTTATGTTTTTCAGGGTTTTTTGACAAAGAAATATTAAACTATTCCTTAAATTTTGTACATATCTTTAAGAAAGTATTACAAAACTTATAGTTTCTTTTTCTCCAACCTTTTTCTTCAAGTTTTAAGCTTAAATCTCTTTGCTTCCAAGAGTAATATTTCATAGCTACACATTTTTCTTTTTGTTGAAACTCGTTGCCCAAACGACTTCAATGGTTTTTCCCTGTTCTTTTCAGCACATATCCTAATCGATTTATTGGTCTCACACAATCCAACTAATACCCGGACTGTAGCCAGTTAGTCGCCCCCCTTCTGCTCCTCCATTATTCTTTTTTTCTCTTCTATTTTTTCACTTGTCCTGTCAGTTTGAGCATTATTCATTTTCATTGCCGCATTCCCTGTTCGAACCTCGAATTCTTTTGCCTGCTTTGTTTTGTGTAATCAAATACAGACACTACACCCCTCATCTCCTTGATGCCAGCTTGTGATTAAGCCCGAAGGCTCACACACATACACTGCAGGAAAAAAGCGGGAACAGGCAATCAACTGCCAGGAGGAATATACAGACAGCAGGCGGAAATAACGAGGGGACGAGGCTCCGGCAAGGGCCAATATGCGCCGAAAGGATACACGAGTATCTGAAGAGAGAAACTTACCATTTCTGTTCTCACTATCCGCCGGCTTCATCTGAATGGGATGGTGCATCTGTCAAAGAGAAAAGGAAGAGAAAAACATAGAGAATAGTTAAAAAATGGCTAATAAGTTTGGGATATGTGATTGGAAAGCCCAGTCCTTGGCTTAGAAAAGGGTTAGGTGTAGTTTTCGAGTTGCAGAGTTCCCAAAGTAACAAGGATTAAATCCATTAGGAAAACAAGGGCTTTTGTTAAGGTAGGATTTGTTTGTTATCCTACCAGACCTACAGTAATCCATGAAAAACTTTACAAAGTCATTAAAGCTAAATAAATTATATCAACAACCTTCAATGACTCCCATGCAGATCAACAATGATTTCATTAGTTTATTGAAGTGGTGTTCGATCTCATTAGATTTGATTTTGGCTCAGTTGGACGGCCAATGTAAAGTGCTAATGAAATAGCTTTCAAAAAGGACCCAAAGATAAATGAAACCAAAAGGAGGAACAGCCGGAGGAGAACCCATTTCATTAACGCCGCCATTAGCACTTGAAAAATGCAATTCAATGCGATGCTTTTAACAAGTTTCCCATTTATTTTACATTCGTTGGGCCAACTGATAAGGTCCCTGGGTCCTTTGGTCCCTGGCTGTGGGTCCTTGGTTCTGTCAGGCAGTGGCCATTACTTTGATTTCAATTAACTTTTCATTCAAACGGTTCGAGCAGCGGAAATGATAATAATAATACTTACAACGATATTAGAAAATGGAGCCTCAATTGCAAGAAACTTTTTTCTTGTTCGTTTTATTTTTATTTTTTTTCTTTTTAATTTTTGCATTGGCAGGCAGTGACGGAGTGGTGGTGAGGGAAAAAGTCGGGACTCTGAATGAGTGAATGATGTTCAGCAAATTGAAATGAAATGCTTACGGGTTGAGGCCGGCCATCCCCACGTCCCTTTTTCAACCCGAAACCGGACAGAAACGGGGAATAGAAGTCAAAAGGCTTTTGCACAAATTACGAGAGAATGTCACCGCCTCTGGTAGTTGGTCCTTGGTCCTGGTGCAGCCTCAGATCTACCCCCTCATTGTTACGCCATTTTGCTGCTCTATTATTCAAAATTGACAGTTGAATGAGTAAAATGGCCGTCTGCCTTTTCTGGCATTTCATTTAACTGAAATGTCTGTCTGTTCTCGTCGAGGAGGACTATCAGGACTAGTGTGGATCCAGGATCCAAGTGTCTGTGTCCTGTTTGGATTAGTCGAGTCCTGTCGGAGTTACCCTTTTCAATTTAATGGCATCGAGGTCCTAATGCGATTTGTAGTAACTTACTATTTTGTCCTTTTCTGATGGACAATTAGCTGTCACAATATTATGGTTAGTTTTTGGGTTTGCCCCAAAAAACAGGAGAAAAATATGTATCTTTATAGTGGTTTTACTGCACTGAACAAAATATGATCTATATTATTATATATATTAAATTAATAAATGTAAAAACCCTTTAAATTTACTGAAAAAATCGTTCAATTTTTGGTATACATATTACATGACATACTTTCAGGCTCGCCACTTAAGTCTGCCAACTCTGCCACCCTTTCTTCATCCCTCTCACTCCCTTTCCCTAGGACGGCAACTGTGTCTTTTCACACGTGTCAAAAAATAAAAGGAAAGAAAACGGACACCGACAGGACACTTAATACCCATACACACTCACATGACCAGCAGTGGGCAGTTCAAAACAAAATATTTATTGTGGCCGAGCTTTTCCTCTCTCTTTCCCTGTGTGAGTGTGTGTGGAAATGCGGACATTTTAACGTCTGTTTACCTATCGATTATTTCAGGTAAATTAAGTAGCTTCGGAGCTGACGAGGACCTCGATGTGGCTGTCGCCATCGATGTACGACGTCCGATGTCCTTTCTGTTGAGGGCAGCCTGCCAAATGCATTAAAGGATCAGACACGCTCACACCCACATAGTACGCATACCTGGACATACAGGCAGGCACTTACTTACACAAACAAGGATCCAACACACACATGGAAACTATGGGAGTTGGGGGCCATGTGGTCATTATTTTGACAATTACACACGTGGCGCCATTTGACCAGGCTCCTCTTTCCACATATATGTGTGTGAGTGTGTGCATGTGTGTGTAGTCCTTTCCGCCCCCTAAATGGATGTGTAAGTAAGGCAGGGTCCTTGTTTTAGTGGCAGCCAAACGTTCCTATATGGATTTTCCATTAACGATTTGAATATGTAAATCATGGAGAAGGGAGTGACAACAGTGGTCTCGAATGCGATTTATTTGTTTGGTTTTTATTGGAAATTCTTTAGTGAAAGGTTTCTTAGTTTTTAAATTGTATTAACTTAAATTACATAAATGTATAACGAATATAAATTATCCTTTAATTATAGCAAGAAAACTAAAAGGATCCAGAAGTATTTCATTTATTATTTTCAAAAAATCTTTGTAATTAATTGTTTTTTCTTCTTTTCATTAACTAATATTTAGCTTTTCATATATTTATCGATTTAGGTATCACTGTGTAGGGTCATATCCATTCAGTGCATATAGCCACCCGGTCCCTTTCCGGATCGAAGCCCCTCTCTCCGTCTGCCCCCTTTGGAATCTTAGTCTGTTTGCTTGTGCGTGGAACGCTTCATTTAATACGTTAACAATGAGATTGTCCTCAATAATTGAATCCACTAATTGACTGATGATTACATTTTGTGTTGGCCCTACAACAACAGGACGGGATCCATCGCAGGACCCTGTGAAAGGACACCCAATCCTTACCTCCCCTACCCCCCCCTTCCGAAAAACCATGCATGGAAAGTATGTCATCGATCGATCGGGGGTCGCAAGCGGTTGACTTTCTCAAGCTGTATTATTCAAAAGGGCGTACAAACAGTTACTACACTTGCTATAAATGCATATGTGTGTATACACACACACACACACATGGCACGCACACACACGCACATACATACGCAAAAATACGAAAAGAAACGCACACATACACGGACATAGAAAACAGGAAAAAAAACGGGCAGAACTCAAAAGCTACATAGATGATAAAAGGATGAGATATTGGGGTGTATCTGGGTGTGACTGTGTTGGTGTGGGTGGGGGGTGGCGGTGGGTAGAGGTCAATGTAGGGGATGTACTTACCCCATCCAAGGTCTTGATGTTGTGCAACGCATCCTGGGCACGCAGGGCGGCCTTTCTTGTATAGTAGGTGACAAAACAGCACCCTGCAAACAAAATGAAACAATCGAATACAAATCGAATACAAATCAAACGAATCAATAGACAGTTGCAGACAAGAACATATGATACAGAACGAACGTACTATATATTATATATATATATATGCAGGAGAGCCAGTGAAAAAGTATCCTAGGATTTCCAACCGCTTGAAAAAGTGTCTAATGAAACTTATTTTTAGGCACTTTTACAGGCGATTAAAAACCTATTATATTTTTCTGTAGCAATCCTGAGAGATTTGTCAGATGCATTAACTCATTATATACTGGGGAATATTACAAAATTATGCTCTTATTTAATTTTTGACTATAATTTTGGGTATATTTTATCATGCATCTGGGACAGTTTGATCGAGGCTTAATGCTAAATATATATAATTAATCATAGGATCTATATGCGACAAGGCTCGGCATGCGGGTTTGGATTTGGACACAGGACGAGCGCTTCATGCAAGCCATGCAAAGAAAATGAGACATGGACAAAATATAATGGAGGACTACGACTGAGTGTGGGTAGAAAAAAGGGGTTCCTTTTATATTATTTAAATACTGAATCCCCTGAGAACAAATTTTAATATTTATTTTAAGTAATACAAGAATATTATAACAATTAATTAATTAAAATTAATAAAATACACTCCCCACGCCTAGTTTCCCACGCAGAAATTATTTAACATTTTAATTTAATTTTTATTTAAATACCCTTCTCCTTCGCTTCTTTTGTAGAATCCTTTTTCTATGCTCCTATCTTTTTCTATCCATTAATTTATTTCTATCGGATTACTTATTGAACTTCCGGAAAGTTGTTGCCTCAACCCCCATCTAAGCTATCCACAGGTCCATTACGCAGATTAAATTATAATCCACCTCCGACATGGCTGCCCACAACCGCACTCCTGGCGGCGGCTATCATCGTGTTAGCCGTGTGCTCGAACACCTTGCTCCAAGGATTAATATACATTTACCCATACGCAACCCCTCCAGAGTCTGGGCCATAAATATGCATAATGGAATTTACCTTTTCGCTGGCAAGGAAAGTTTGCAAGCAAATGTGCATATTATTCTAATACAGCCAAAATTAACCAGAGCAACATGCTCATGTGCTCCTGCCCCCGAGTATGTTTCGGGTATGTGGAAGTTTTTCCCGTTTATATACGCACAATTATGGCCAATTACCCCGGCCAGAGCCAAAACTTTGGCCAGCAGCCCTCCAACACCCAACACCGGGGCACCGAGAGGTAGCAAGTTTTAATGTTGATGCGTTCGCCTTGCCATCAGCATAATCATATTACTTGATGCTTAGCCCGGGGACGCAATTGATGGACATTGTAAAATTTGATTGAACCCCCGGCTAATCCGCACATTTGTATGTATGCCCATGGAACTCACCTCTGCTAATCGACGTGACCTTGTCCCGCAGGACATTCAGCGTGTGAACGGGTCCAAACTGCTCGAACATCTGCCGGAGACGTGGCTCATCCCAGGTCTTGGGTATTTGGCCAACAAACATCTTGATGTTGTCCGCATCCGGCTGATCTTTGCTGGGATCCGGACTGCTTGTCTCCATGACCACCAGTTCGGATTTGATGGAGAGCTCATCCATGGGATCCATGGGGTCACTGGAATAGCAAATTGGTAGAAATATTTAAGAGCAAAGTTTGTGCATAAGCATTAGCTTCCTTAAAGAAAATGAAAGGTGAGTCTGCCTTCACCAGGAATTCGTAATTACTTTCCCAAATGTGTCCTAAAAGAAGCCTTAAATTTAAAGAACTGACTAGCTTTTGCAGGATTCTTTTATTTATTTGTCATACCTTTTTTTATAATGATTCTTAATAATTAAAGGAATAACGGAAATTGATTAACTTTAAATTTGGATATTATTGTTTCTAAAAGCCTTTTTGTTCATTATGTACTTAATGAAGATTTAGGTGTTTTTTTGCCTTTGGTTTCTCGCCAGTCTACCTGCATTTTCGGTTTCTTTGAAATCGTTCTTTCGTGGAGGGAGCATTTGAAGCTGTACGCTGTTTTTTGGGCGGAGGGTCTGCAAAATCCTTTGCATGTGGATGTGATTTACGTTCCTCTACTCCTTTTTCCTGAACTTTTTCTTTGGACTTCTTCTTTTTGGTAGATTTTTGTGCTTGGGCTTCCTTCTCTACTTCAGAACGTTCTTTCGATGCCTCACGTTCTTTCGATGCTGCACGTTCTTTCGATTTCGATCGTTCTTTCGATGCCTCACGTTCTTTCGATGCTGCTCGTTCTTTCGATTTCGATAGTTCTTTCGATGCCTCACGTTCTTTCGAGGACGAACGCTTTTTTGAACAACCCTTTTTCTCGGCAGAACGCCCTCTCTCTTTTTCTTCTTTAGGCTCTTTCGATGCTGCACGTTCTTTAGATTTCGAACGTTCTTTCGATGCCTCACGTTCTTTCGATGCCGCACGTTCTTTCGATTTCGACCGTTCCTTCGATGCCGAACGTTCTTTCGAGGACGAACGCTTTCTTGAACCCTTTTTCTCGGCAGAACGCCCTCTCTCTTTCTCTTCTGTACGCTCTGCGGCGGGTGGAGGATCTTCAGCAACGGGCTTTTCAGCAGGCGGAGGATCTGCAGCAACGGGCTTTTCAGCAGGCGGAGGATCTGCAGCAACGGGCTTTGGTGCAGGCAGAGGATCATCAGCTCGGAGGATATTGAAGGTTGGCGTGCACATGCACAAATCGTATTTCGCCCCTGACCTGCCCGGGAAACTGGGTTGAGTGCCTATCCTGCCCATCGAATGAACGGCACAAGAATGGGCAGCAGCGATGTGGTGCTCCCGGGTGAGTTTCGGAAAGCGGGCTATGTGGTATGCCAAGCTCCCCATGAAGGCATCACCGGCGCCAGCATGGTCCACCAAGTAGGGCAAATCGGCAGCTGGAACATGGGTGCACAGTAGCTGCATGTCTTTTTGGTGGCACATGTAAACTGCTCCCTGATCGCCCATAGTGATGATCACGCTCTTTGCTCCCTGGGACATAATGATCTCGGCCGCATTCCGAGCCTGGTGCAAGGTATCTATACTCTCCAATCCAGCCAGTTGGGCGGCGGCTATTTGATTCGCCACCAAAATTGTTGGTAATTTTATGAGATCGTGGGGTATATCCCTTCGCAAGGGAGACATTTGCAGAATGGAGACGCCCTTAAACTGTCGCAGGGCGCACATGGTGACCCTCATGTTTGTCTCCAGCTGACAGAGGAGCACCTTTGCTCTGCGGAAGACATTCTTGGCATTGGTCACATCCCTGCCGGAGAGGGAGGCATTCGCACCGGGGACATTGATCTTGTATTGCTGTCCCTCCTCTGAAACGGCAATCTCATGCATTCCCGTGGGACCGTCCACGTTATGAACGTGCTCCACATTGACCGATATATCCGTGAGATATTTCCGGTACTCGTAGCCGGATGTATCCGTGCCCACATTGGCCACCAGAGCCGCGTAGCCGCCCAGCTTGGCGGCGGCCACGCACTGATTGGCCGCCTTGCCACCGAAACAGGCCTCCATGCAGGAACCGGTTACCATTTGCCCGGGATGGGGCAGCTCCTCCACATGACTGAGGGATTTTTTATATGAAAATTAACTTATTTCTGGCTTAAGACTATCAGCTTAAAGCTCACGTTATATACTCGATGGTGGCCGCCCCCAGGACCACGACATCCAGCGACTTTCCCATCTAGACGGCGGGTGTAGGCCTAGTAATTCGGATATATTTGTTTCGAATATTATTTGATGAACACAGCTACATGACTGACATTGAATGATTAGGAAACTATGGAATATTTTGTAGTATTTAAATAATTTAAATAAATGTATTGATTTCCAAACCACAATTAAAGAATTGCCTTCCATCACTCGCAAATAAAGTGATTACTAATCTGGAATGGATGTTCACAACTTTACCATTGAACTTTTATGGCCAACATATTGTTTTTTACCCTCCTCTCCTCTGGATTCCTAACTTCATTTGCTAATGACCATAAAAAAGAGAGAAATGGAGACAGCCATCGCATTCACTGAGTCTGAACCGAAGTTGGCTAACAGCATAAAATACAAATACTAATTGTTATTAGCAAACTAATCTAATCTAAAAAGTTGTAAACGTTTTTACTTTTGTTTTGTGGTTGACCAGTCTCTGAATCCCTGTATTCGAGGAGGGAGTTTTTCCAGGACCAAAATCCAGAGGGGAAAGCGGGGCTTTGAGTGACTGGCAACGCATTGAACGCTCCACTTTGAGGTCACTTTCAGTCGGTTTTTGTGTGCTGCCGAAAAAGTTTTCCCTTTTCCCTCTTTCCTTCAGCCTTCTCTACTCTTTCCCCTCCCTTTTCCCATTTCCCGACCGACGTTGTTGCTCCTAATGGGGCTTTATTGGGTGCCCTTGATGGTGTACGAAATTGACTTTTGGTTGGCTGTCAATTTTGCCGGCGGCGTCCCTCGGTAACCGAGCTGATTTGCCGTGAGCAGAAGTTGTCAAGCAGTTGGCCCAATAAATTTCAGCACTTAATTGGCTCAGCGGGTTAGTTGCGGAGCTAGTGCTGTGACAGAGGAATTTTGTGGATTGGTTTAATGGGAGTTATGGAGATTCTTTGAAGATTTTACAGAACATAAAGGGCAAAATTATAGCTGAGGATTGTTAAAGAAACAAAAGATTTGAAGTGCTGTTTAAAGTTTAAGGTAAATTTTGAAAAATCAAATATTTTGTATCTTTTTAGGACCGTAAATATGGGTGGTAATAAATGTTAAAAATATAAATTTAAACTCCACAGCGTTTCCAAAGAGGATTTTAAGTTAATAAATTTAAAATACAAATTAATATAATAGCCATATATCCGTTTCTCCCTTATCTCCGATCTGAATACCTAATGCAAAACAATTTATGCAGCGCATACTTTTAGGCTGGCAATTGAAATTTCCATACATCTTCGCCCAGAGGGTGGGACAGGCAATGCCACTGTTCGCCCGTTCCGTTTCGGTTCCATTATTAACTCAAGCTATCTCACGGAGTCATCTGAAACGATGCCATTTAGGAAATTACTTCCAATTTACTTTTAAATTTCTTCATTTTCCAATTTCCTGCGTAAGTAATTCCAGCGCTTGCAGCAGCCCGCCCCATTCAGCCATCCATCTACCCCCACTCCCGTTGGCTGTGCTTTACTCCCTTTTATTCAGTTATGAAACGCCTCCCTTTGCCGAGATGAAAACCCCGTGACACTCAGCGAAAAGGCCGTGAAAAGCGCCAAGGCAGCCGCGGGCCATCGAATGACAAAACGTTATTAATCTATTAGGGCCGGAACGAGGACGAGCCAAATTGTCTATGTCAAGGTGATAAATTCAGGCCTGCCTGCCTGCAGGTGTATAATCTGAAATGGTACCTGGGTAATCATCAGGGGAGTTACTTAGAATTGGGGAATGTATTGTTTTAGAATTTAAAAATACAAGCAACATAAAAGGGGACATTTTTTGAAAATTGTTTTAAAATTGTAATTATTATTATTGATGGGGAACATTAAAATGTTTATATATTAATTAAGGGAAATACTCTGTAGTATAATAAGTCATATTTATATAATAAGTTATATTTTTTAAGAAATAAATCTATCATTTAAAGATTTAAATATTAAATGTGCAATGCAAATCAGTAAATATTTAATTTTAAGGCCATCCCTAAATCAAATCCCAATGGAAACATCCCCATGATAGATAGCACTTCCTTTCCCTTCAGCATAAATCTCTTAACAGAAGACTCTTACGCATTGAGTGCGTTGGCCTGAATTTAAACAAAATAAAAAAATCTAAAATAAAACCAAATAATATAGGTGGCAAGGTGGGAGGATGGGGCAGCGACAGGTGCGTTGCCCCTGGAGTCGGGCAGGCAATTATTTCAGGCAGGCGCCAATCCTTGGGGGAGCCAGGTGAGCCTCCAGCTAACTATCTCTCCTTCTCTCAGTGTCACTTCTCACCATTCGTTCCAGCGACTCTTCTCCGTTAGCAAAGAGCTCCTTGGCGGTCTCTCGGGGCTGCGCCTGTGCATTAATAATTCAGTTTCATTTAAATGCGACCAGGGCTTAATGAGAAAATCGCCTGCGGTGGGAGCTGAAGCGCGTCAGAAAGTGAGCGGCGATGGGGTGTGTTGGGGATTTGGCCCACAGGACACCAGGTGTTTTCCAGCACCACCGCCAATGAGCTTGACGATGATGCTGATGACGATGTTGTATGGCCGCTCAATGCGCGAATCAACAGCTGGAGCCTCAGGGCGGTTTGGGTGACAAAGGTCTCCCAGCAGTGGTTCACAAATATTAAATATTTGTTTATTATTATTGGGTGGTTATTAGAAACTGATGAGGTTTTTTTATGGATTTTTATTTAAAGAGGAAATTGTATTTATATTTTCTGCAAATATTTTTTTTATAATCTTTGTAATCAAATTTTCTCTTTCGTCAACCACTTTATCTAGCTATAAAAAAGGCACGTATATTTTTAATAACTTTATTTTTAACCCACTTTATAACCACTGTGCATTGTGGCGACACTGCCCTGACGTGGCACTTAATTTATGATGGCAGTTTGTTATGCCGCGCCTGTCACAACAAAAACAAACAGCTCAAAGATAGAGGAAGCAAAAATATATATATGTATATGTATTTACATTTACAAGAAATGGAGCAGGGAGGCTGAGATGGCCGTATAAAAATGACCCAACATAAATTTAATAATTCCAGCTTTATTATTTAATGACCGAGCACGACAGCAGAAAAGTCCGGATAGATGATAGTTAAGTTTCCGGCGATTTCTTTAATGTCCGCCCCGAACATCATTATCATCATCATTGAGAGTATGACGACGATGCCATAATATTATAATTACAATGTCCTGTCAATAATCATTCGCCATTATCGCCAATGACTTGGGCTATGTGAAAATTGTCGCCTTGATGGCTGCTGCCAATTAATAACATTAATGAAATGCCAATTATCATTAGCCACTTGATGGCGGTCGCAACTTGGCCTTCATCCCTTAAATATATACCTATGTATCTCCCCTCCATGATTACTTATTTTAATTAAATCAGGCTGAGAAGTGGGCCACCGCCGCCGAACGAACGGTGGGAATTTCTTTTTTATAATTTCCGGCAAAGGAAGCGCCCGCAAATAGAAAATGTGGCGCACGTCCGAGAAATAACCATTTGAAATGTGATAGCCAAAGTTGTCTAGGGGGGAGGCGGCAGTTTGGCTGACTGGCTTGCAGGTGACGTCCTGCCAGGCTATAGGAAATTGAAATGTTCCATAACGGCAAGGTAATATGCAAAGTGATAAGAAATCGAATTGATTGGTAGAAGAGGGTTGGGTATCTTCGAAAAAGTATAGCAATTATGAGAATTTTCGTGTTAAATCCATAAAGTTTTATGTTGACATAAATAATACGCCCATTGCATTAGAAACTTTTATTTATTTAAAGCAAATCCTTTTAATTACCTCAGTAGCCAAATGTTTTTATATCAGCTGTAATTCTGGAAAGTTTCTATTTACAAAGTCAATATTTTATTATAAATTTAAGATACATCTCTTCATTTTGAAACACCAAATAAAGCTTAGTAGGATTTCGCCCACTTTACAGATTTTCAAGAATTTTCCATTGCCAAATTAAGCATTGCCTACTTTTCAGCGCCAACTGAAATTCTAGGTGTAATTTGGCCCAAAAATGGATTTGCATTCACCCGAATTAGCCGGGAATTTCAGCTCCCTAAAGCTACAAATCATTAGCGTGTAATTAGGAGACATTAGGAGGCACAGAAAAAAAAAATTAAAACACAGAACCAAGTTCGAACTCACCGATTGGGAGGAGCTGCAACTGCGGGCTGTTCGCCTAATGAAGTTCTGGAATTAATGCTGGAATTCGACGTCGCTGCTATGGCAGTTGCTGCTGCTCCCGCTGTTGCTGCTGCTGCTGCAGTTGCGGTTGCTGCGGTACCGGGTGTTGGTGCTGCTGCTGTTGCTGCTGTTGCAGCAATTGCTGGTGCCGCGGTGGGGCTGGAATTTATTTGGTTGTGCAAAAGTGTTTCAAACAATGTTGTCGACATTTTTGCCGCTACGGCTGCTGCTGTTGCAGATAATGCTGCGATGTTGCTGCTATTGTTGTTGCTGTTGCCGTTGCTGCTGTTGGGCCGCAAATATGGATGGAAACTTTTTGCAGCGCCTGTGAAGGTAGTTGTCGCTGCAATGGCACCTGAAGTTGCCGCCGAGCTCGTTAGATTCTCTAAATACTCGTACTGAAGGTGCTGCTGCTGCTGCTGGCTATTGTTGCTGCTGCTGCTACTTAAATTGTTATTGCTAAATGGGCTATTGTTGCTGTTGCTGCTGCTGTTGGAATTGCTGTTGTTGCCATTAGCAACATGGGCAACAGGTGCCGTTGTTAGCATTGTTGTAGCTCCTCCCGGGTCGCTAGTCCCCTCTAATGTTGCTGCTGTTGTAGCTGTTGGTGTTGCAGTTCCTGCTACCGCTGCTGAAATGCCACTCAGTTTATCCGCCTGCAGATTCAGGGATTGCAACATCATTTATTACAGCTCTGTTTTGCCTCTGCACTGCGCCGCGTCCTGCAGCTCCTGTCGCTAATTACTTTTAGTGCCGCATTTGGCGTCGCCTGGTTTTTAATTTGCTTCGGGTTTTAGTTTTATTAAAATTGTATATTGTCCTGCTCTAACCCGTTTCGTTTCTCCTTTGTTTATCACAGTTTTTTCTCCTCTCAATTAGCCTCTGCTTTTGCTTCTATGTTTTTTACGCTTTTTGGATTTGGTTGAGCTCGAGTTTCAACTGTAATTAAATTAAGAACAAAGTGTTGGCTGATTAAAAGACATGTATTTAGTGTTGAACGAAATGCATTATTAAGTGGAGGGATGTGTGTAAAATATAAGTGTACAAATTAAGTGGGAGACACATAATCACAGATATTAAAGACCAAGGGGATCCTACGCTATTAATTTATTTAATATATTTAAAATAAATATTGAATACTTCAAATTCCGAATGAATTAATTAATTTATTTGAATCCTTTTTAATTCTTTGTTTATTTTAAAAAATATTTTTGGACTAGTTTAATTTTTGATTTTCATTTATATAGTGTGAAACCTTTAATTTCCTGAGATGAGCATTCCTAAGGACCTTTTTCATTTGTGTTTATTAATTTTGTAAGTATCCTCCAAAGAAAACCGCAGTCAAAATGGCTGCCAGATCCTTTATAACCTCGCCCCCTTCGACTGATCCCATGGCTGACCAAGTGCATAGCTAAGCGCATTTGAATGAAAGGCATATTGACTGACGGACTGACGGATTGACGGACTGTCGACCTGACAGAGTGACCACAGTACTTGGACCCACTCGACTGTCTGCATTGAAGTACTCGCTTTGATACACACATGCATATCTACAGGAATAGAAGCTTGTAGTGGTCTGCACATATACACAGTAATGCATGTATGCACACAGAGAAAAATAATAAAAAGATTTAATTTATATAAAATGCACTATATTTATCAGGATATTTTTCTTACAGTTTTAGGGCAATCTGTTTTGGTTGCAGATTGAATTTTTAAAAGAAATATATTTTTATAGCAGGAATAGGTTAAAATTTAAATCATTGTACCAGATACTTTTTTGAAAATAAATATAACAATTTTAAGCAATTATAAAGACTTGTTTTTAAAGATTAATTTGGGTTAATTTAACCTTCTATTTATACATAAGTATTTCAGTTTATCTTTTTCTGTGTTTCCTATAGAAATATCTTTTTTAAATCGTTCCCTTTTGAGCATTAAATACTTAAATTTTAATATTTCAATTATTATATCCTTGAACTAGGTTTATACTTATTTTCCAGTGCACTGATGTCGGCAGCTGACGCTAAACAGATAAGGATTTCGAGTGCGCTCGCCCAGTGAAGAGCCGGAGCTCAGTTGGCCGCATAATGTTGAAGGCTCTAGCTAATTAGTTAAATTGAAATCAAATTATTTGTTGTCGCACTTGACTGGCCACAGGCATGGGCGCCTTAATTAACGCGCCTGCACATACACGGATTTCGATAGATATATATATATAGGGTCAGGAGTGGTGGGTAGTTAGAGGGTGGCTATATACACATGGTGCATACTGTACGGGCAAGGAAAGCGATTACAGTCAGCCTGATTGCTTTATGCGATGGCCGGATGCATTAAAGCAGGAAATAATGTTGTTTAAGGCTTTTACTTAAATTTTTAGTGAGAAGCTATAAACATTTTCCAACTTTTTCTAGTTTCAAGCTCAAGCATAAACTATTCTTTTTCACTCTTAAGAAAGTTAATTGATTGAAAAGCTTACTGAAATTTTATAAAACATTTTTCCCTAACTGCCCACATTGAAATATTCTGGAAAAAGCCCTAACGTGTTTTCCTGCTTTAAAAAATTCTCTACAATTTGCAAAGAATTTTCCACCATAAAATCAAAATTCACTTTAGAAGCACACCCTCACATTTTGGACGAATTTCTCTTGTGTTCTCCAGATAATCGCCGCGTAGCTCGACGGTTTTTCTATTATTTTTTAATATTTTCCAACGCTTGCATATTTTCGCGCTTTTCTATTTACGTTCTCCGCTTGTTTATGTTCACAGCGAGCGTGCTCTTTCTCTCGTGTTTTGTTTTATTTTTTTGTGTATTTTTCAGCTGCGTCCGCTCCTCCTGGCCGGCCACTGGCAACTTGGCAACTGTCGCCGAAGTCGCAGTCGCCATGGCCAACGGGCATCATCCGCATCATCCGTAGCGTTGGCGAGGCGTGCCGTGGAGAGCTTGTTGCATCCCCCCGTTTTTGGCTTTTCTCCCCTCGAAGCGTGTTGGGACGGCAGCCATCGGTATGCTAGCGGCATGCTTGTGCTCGTGGCCCCCTAAAAAACACCCAACCCCAATATCCTGGCTTCTGCGGATCCTTGCCACTTGCCACGCGCTTATCCCAGCGTCATCAAACGCTGTCGACGACGCCAGCATCGTTAAAGTGAGGGTATTATGTTTATAAGGATATTTTAACTACTGGAAAGGATGTGTAAAGAATTTACCTAAATTCTAAACGTGGAAGGATGATGTTAAAAAAATATTAAAAGTTAACAACTAATTTTCTTGAATGGCATATATAAGTTTTGTTAAAGCTTTATATATATTCCCGAATCAGGGTATTTAGCACTCGTCTTAGTTCTCTCTACGATTACCCCTGGCTGCTGCATTATGAGCAGTTATCGGCACTGTTGCTTCCCCAGCAGACGTGGATGTGGATCCTGCAGCTTTAACGCACTCCCCGACTACAGGATATCGGTGGCGAGAAGCAACCAGCTGTGCCATCCTCATCGCTGCTGCTGTCACCTTGTAATTTTATTTATCTATTGATTATTGAGTATCTCTTTTCTATTTATTTGCCTTTGTTTGCCCACGCAGCGTTGACAGAGAGCCACCCCCAAAAGCCGTAGCTCAACCTCAACTCAACCCCCCTTGGCACCCTTTGGTATTTTTATTAAACCAGATTCCTATCCTCCCGTGTGTGGGTGGATGTGGGTGTCCTGTGCTGTGTGTTATGTGTGCCCCTGGCTGTTTTTTAATTAACTTTAGTGACAATATTTTGCCCAGCAGCTGCTGCCTTTGAAAAGCCCCCAAACGACACAGACACAGAGAGGGAGAGGATAGAGAAAGATAATCAAACTTTGCCCATTGTATGCAAATGTAGGGAAAACACTGAGGCCGGGTCATGTTCTTCACTACTTGGTTCTAGGTCCCCGGGTCCACTTTGACCCCAATTCTCGGTGTTTTCTCTGTCAGCGTCTTGCCATTCTCTCATTCTGACAGTTGACATTTCGTAAAGATGTCACTTGTCCATGGTTGCATTGTGCCGGAGCAACGAAAGTCGGCACACATGCCCATGTCTCTGGTTCACACATCCCCATATGTCCGATCCAGATTGCTGCTGCCCTCACCGCATTTCCCATTCACTTGTTGAGCGCTTTTCCTTATCTTATCTCGAGTTTTATACGTTCGTTCCTGTGTTTGCTCTATTGTGGTTATTTTTTTTCGCCTTTTTGACGTAGTTTTTGGAGACAATATGGTTCACCCTCGGATATGTACACATAAATCCAACATAACTGGAGTTGGCAGACCCAAGATGAACAGGTTTTTATCTATAGTTGCACACAAACTTCAGATAGTTTAAGCGTTAACCAAGAAATATGACTAATTGGTTGAAAAATTGTACAGAAATGACGAAAGATAAGTGGTTATAATACGTTAATTGTGACAACTTTGTTATTAAAAACTTTAATCCGAGTATTTAGATACTCTTTGGTTCATGAATAAAAGTAAAGCAATAAAATAATTATTTTAATATTTTTAAATACTTTTAATTTAGATTTCAAGCGTGTAAAAGTAATATAAACTTTCAAAATTTCTTGCTTGTACAAATATTTTAAATTGGTTTCAAAATAATAAATTCAAAATATCCAACCATAAAAAACCATAAACAGCTTTTACTTACTTTAAGAACCCTTTATTTTGTAAGATATTCCTCAAAATGAGGTTTCTTTAAAGACGTTTCTTAGAATTTTTCACACACCATATGCCACCATATTCATTTGAAGTATATTTTATCTACTGATATCGGGGTAAAATCAATCAAGTAATCACTCGGCATGCACTCGCGAGCTGCACTGATCGAAATCGGTATTAAAATCGTAGTCAAAAACTTGTCGAAGGGATACAACCGCACGTAGACGCCAACGGAGGGCAACTAACGAAGCCAAAATTCCAATTCCGATTTCATAATTCTCTGCCACAGAAGGTGTCCTCTATGTCGCTCTCGCGAGATACATTTGTATGTTATCTGGTTGCTGATAAGGGCCTTTTGCTTATCGCATAATTGCTCGCTGATTGCCGCCAGGTAAAAAATTTCACCCACTCTCTGCAGTCAGTTTTCTCTGGCCAAACATTTCCTCTCCAAGGCAGAGAGAGGTGTTCGCCGCGCTACCGAGTCAAGTTGAAAATGTTGGCTTTGTTTGAGTTTCCTATCGCTATCGGGTTGTACAGGTTGTCGAGCTCTTTAATTGAATATCTTATCGAGAGCTCCAAATCGCGGGGCGAAGGAAATACCTTCCATTGGATCCCGCTTAGCCAGGCAAACACACATGACGAAACAGACGGGATTTGCAGGGAACCACCAGCTATAACTACATATATCGAGCAACTGCAATTGAACTTATTTTCAGCAGCGAAAAAACTCTCGACTTGGCGCTCGATGTATCCGCACTATAATGCTCATAAATATAAACTAAACCCGTGCGAGCGGCCGCTCTGAATTTATATATGTACGGGGATATATCCGTCGGGTCGGTCTGTGTGTCTGCAGGGCCATTACACAAATACCAGGAGAAATGGAGACCAATGAGCTTGCCACGTAGTAGCCGAAGTATCGATGGGTTTCGAGTGGGTGACTTGTGGGGTCGTGTGACCGGACAGCCGTTCTCGGCAGACACAAATACACTCCGCGTATATATTATATACCATGTATAGGATATATAGGATATATAGTATGGCATAGAGTGGTTAGTGGCCGCGAAAGAAAGCAGCCTTCCCTGGCTCTAGTTGTCATTGTGTGCCATCGAATTATAATAAGCGACTATTTAGTGGTAAATGTGTGTCACTTTACATATGGCCCAAACCCGCTCCTACCTCCCACCCAACCAGCAGATAATTATGGGGTTGTGGAGTGAACAGGCAGCAAGGGCCAGAATCGAACAGGGAAAAATCGAAAATTCAATTACATATTCATGGCTTTAGTTATTATTTTTCCCATTTCCAGGGACTGTCCCATCAAATGCTTCGGGGAAACTGCTTAATTCAGAAGCAGAATTTGAAATTAGACAAATCACTGAAAGTTACAGGGAAAATCGAATTATAAATTTAAATTAAAAACACCTACGAAATAATCCCACCTTCTTGAGCACTTCATTCACAAATTTTCCTTCAGCCAATTATCAGCTGATAAGAACTGTGAGTTGCTCTATTTAAATGGAATTTGCCATTAATGTGAAATAGTGTCAGAACTCCCGAACCAGATTAGTTAATCAGCTTAATGCGTTCTACACTGAAAGGCTATGTAAAGATACGGAAACTGAATTAGCCATTAAGATATACACACTCCAGCTCACCTGCATTGTATATATAATCCCCCATCCTCGGCGGCTTTAAGCCGAATATAAATTAACCCGGTGATACCAATCTGCTGCTGCTTATCGGGAGCTAAGGCCTGTACCTAACTGTTTGCCGTTTTATCTAATCAGAGATTCTTATCGCGAGCAATTACTCCGTACTACCTCCGATGCCAGGTTAGCCTCTGCACCCGAGAATCCCCTGGAATCTCTAGCCCATTCCACCCACAAAATGCGACACAGATACAGTGGGTCACATCTGCAGCTACACATTCACAGGCACAGTGGTTGGTGCACAGGTAAATGGCCGCCATAAAAGTTCAGTCATTGAAAGCAAAGGTATATGAGTATGCGAGTGTAGCCTTGTATATATAGTTCCTTTTGTTTCCGTTCATTGTTCTTTTAGACACTGAAAATAATGCGTTTTATTTTATAAAAGTTTGTAAATGAAATATGTATGTTTAAAAATTAAATACAGAGAATAATGAATGGGAGAAAGGTTAATTTTATTTTTATTAAAAACAAGGAATGTTTATTTATAAAACATTTTATTTTAATCTAACCCTGTTGCTTTCTACTTTATAATATAAACTATTATAGATTTAACTCTTCACTTTACAAATAAGTAAGTAAATCAAATTAAGTTTTCAGACCTATTTTTGTATATTTTTAACAACTTTTCTCCAAGTGCCTATATGTGGCAACTGGTAACCCTTTTTTTGTTCTTGGGCTTCGATTTTTTTCGTGTCCTTATTGCTAGCTCCTTCTGTTTTGGCTGGCCGCGAATGTCGATCAATATTGAATTGAATTTGACCAATAGCTAAAGCCACGACTCGACTCCACTCAGTCAGACATTTCTAATGCCACGAGCTAGATGTTAATGTTATTTAATAATTTACTCAATGTAAGATGGCATTTCGGGAACACCAAATACTGGTTGTTTGTTCAGACTAAATATTAAATGCAACATATACCCCACATCAACTTTAACTCCCTCCTCACAGGAAGGGGGGAAGCCTTCAATTCCAATAATATTATTAGAAACTCAACTGGAAAATCGAAGAAGTTGAAGAAACCACAGGAATGCGGTTTGAAATGCAACAAAAGCCAAAACACAGTTTAGTGGTTGAATAACGACAACAGCAGGAGCCAGGACATGCCGCTAGTCCTTTGGGGGAGGAATGTACGTACGTACACCGTAGAGCAACCGACCGAAAGACCAAAAGACCGACAGACAGTGAACTACTAATAAAGCCAGGTGAGCAAGGTGTACGGGACAGAGCTGGGGACTCCGCACAAAAGGAAGCACAAATAATATAAATTAAATGTGGGCAAGATGCCGCCCCAGCTCCTCTGCCGCCCCCCAAACTCTCATCGAAAGAAAAGCAAGCTGAGTAATTATTTCCGGCAGGGTGGGCAGGACTCAGGGAGGGGGAAAGTCCTTGCGGTTTGACTGCAACACATGGCCGGACACTTAAACCGAAGTGTGGCAAACGGGGTTGGAAAATCTATCTGGGCAATAATTTCGGTTGACATGCTTGCGGTAATTATTGACCGTAATGACAAAACCGTATACGAATACGGAAAATGGAAGCCGACTCGTCTGTGCCGTGTCCGTGTCCGAGACCGAAACCCTGACAAATTAGTTTTAGTTTTTGGGGTCATCTGCCGATGTGTGCTGCTGCTGCTGCTACTGTTTGCCTTCCGCTGCTAATTGGATACTATTTTATGGACCCACCGGCTGGACACCAGCTGATTTCGGGGTTCGGCATAAATTTGAGGTCTCCCCCTCTCGAGAACCTCCCCCCCTAAAGCAAATAAAAATTGTCAACGTATAGTGAGAATCATAATTTAATTCCATTCCTCTTTTTATTTGCATTTGATGCGTAAGATTTATGGTCGCCTGGCCTACATATAGCGATATTAATGGAACAGAGCTGTCGAACACAACACAGACCGAGAGTTTGTCCAAAAACTAATTAATAATTTCTTGTTTCTTTTTTTCTTCGATGTCTTATTTTCGGATTTCTCTCTTCGGTTATCTATGATTTTCTATATTTTTCCACGATCGGCTTTTCCGATTTCCCTCTGCTTTTTTGCTAAATTCATTTCAATGCCGGCTATTTTTGTTGCAATGTGGCGCACATGTTGGACATTCAGTGGGTCATAAATATTGAATGCGACAACGTCCAGAGAACCTATTCCCCAAAAAGATCCACTGGAATAGCATCAAGATGTATAGGTATATTTATAAGCTATAGAAAAGTTACCCAGGAGGGGACTTACTTCAATTGCAATTGGGAGGAGAGCTTCCGCGGACTAGAATGATTTCTTTGTGTGAAAAATTGCCTGGTTTATTGTGTTTGTGGACAGCCAAGATCCAAGATACAAGCTACAAGATACAAGATCCACAATCCAAGAAGCCACACGACCGATGGCGATGACGGGGAGATCGTTGATCGCGTGAGTCGAGCGGCGACAAATGAATTCACTTGATGGGTGAAGTGCGAGGTCAAATCTTTGCGATGTCACAAAGCGAACGCACTCGCGGACACACCACATATAGATGTAGATACAAGCACAGAGATATGCGCAAGACGCACTGCAGATACAATCAACAAACAATAAGCGAGTCAAATTTACAACAATCTAGAATTTATTTAATATTTTTATGCTGTGTTAATCGCACTTTGTAGAAGAAATTTGTCTAGGTTTCTATTTGGTTTGTTTATTAGACATTTATTACACATTTATTTTGGGGATAAGCTGGGGGTTTAACTTATGTTTTCCTCATTTAAAGTCTTCCAAGAGCTCTTGAATTTACTTCTTAAACTGTTAAATACTTTGTTTGATTTGCATTAATTTTTTATATATCTTTATTGAACCTTTTCAGCTTGATTTGATTTCTACTTTTTACTGAGATCGGTTAGAAATTTAATATACATTTTTTTCACACTTCTCGACTAGAATTTCCACACTTTTTGGCTGGCACTGCGAGTGACATGATTTCCAAAAAAACTGCACTGGGCCACAAAAATATTATTTTATATATGCTGCACTTTGGATCGCTGTGTGCTTTTCTTTTCGGGCGTGTAAAAGTGAAAATGCGAGTGGGCGGCCGCCGGGCAAGGCGACGGAAAAACGACGATGCGCGCGATTTTCTCGCGTGGGGCTCGAAGAACGTCCAAGATGGCACTGCCACCGACGATCGACTTGACAGGCCATGGAGCCGCCCAGCGGAGCGGTGTTATTTATTCTGAAAAATATAAATTATAAGTATAAATAATATTGGGGAAAATAAAATTTATGCATGTTTTTCTTATTTAGAACTTAATTGAATTCGCCAGAGGAAAAGCGGGAAAGGCGAGCCGCGTTGATCATAATTTAAATCAAAACACAAATTAATTTCCCGCTTCTCTTTCTCTCTCATAAACTGCACTTGCTGCTCTGTTTAATTTCTCAGGTTTTCGCGGAAAACTGTCAGCAAGTGTCCACCGGAGAGGAAAACCTCAATGTGTGGGCGACCAGCGGAAAAAGGTGCCTCTCCGCCTGTGCAGACTCTCGGCGATCTCTGATCTTCGATCGATTTGCCTGCTTTTACGAGCTGTCCGAGCGGAACAATACACAACCATAACAGAACATCTGTTTTTCTTTTATTTACGCTTTTCCCTAATTTCTCCTGATCTGTCCCCAACTCTAGGTGTGCTCTGGCGCATTATTTTCTTTATTTTCCCATGACATGTTGTCAGGCGGATTAGTTTGGCCGTTAGTTTGACAGGCGCTATAAGTAGACACTCAAGTGGGTGGCAATCTAATTTGGCCGAGCTGCTCGAACAATTTGAATATTGCTCGGGGGATTAATGGGTGTGGATATGACCCATTTGGGTTGCACTCTATAAATTACACATGCACACAGATTTACTGGTCGATTTTTAGATGGAGAGCGAAGGTATAATATATTGAAATTCGATTTTTGAAGTATTTTTCAGCTATGGGAGAATATTTATAACTTGATATTCAGTAGAAGTGACTCTGCATGTATTTTTTGATGATAGAAAATTGTAAATAAAATATATAAATATGTACTGTAATATTATGTTCAAAATATAACCTTAATAATTATATATGAACATAATATTTGTTATCATTTTGACAAGAAAATAATAAATCAATAAATTAAATATTTTTAAAATATTAATATTTATATATTAAAGAAATATTAAAGTAATAATAATTACCAAGGTTTTAAACTTTTTCTCATGAGTAACATTAAAAACAGCCCCAAAGTAACTTGAAATATCTGTGAAATATTTCCAAAATGTTCAAATTCAATGAAATTATGTTCTGCCGAAGCTATATATTTATATTTCCTTGTGTTTTTCCACCCACTCGGAAATTTCCCACACAGAAATGGGGAAGCTCTCCCCCTCAGCTATTCGTCGATCATTCATCACGAAGCATTGTCAAGTTCATGTCTTCCCCCCCCCATTCCTTTAGCCATACATAGCTCGGAACAAAAGATTTTTCCTTATTCCCTATCAATAATCATTTTTTAATGAAGAATATATTAACAATACATTTTAAAAATATTTTCTAAGCCTTGTTATTAATTAGATACTTTTCGTTCTATAAAAACTATTTATAATAATATTATTCAAAATATTTACAATTTCCTAAACCTTCTACTGACAATCATTTCTGCCCAAAATGATGTCCTTTACAGGGTGCACAAATCCGAAAACTGTAAGCATAATTTTGCACGTGTTTCGAATAAGTTGAAACTTTCAGTTGGCCAACTTTGCGGGCCAAATCAGCCCCCTTTCGGACCCCTCTTTTCTGGCGGCGGACGTTTAAAAATGCGCGACCGCATTCATTAGTGCAAATGGCTTAAATACTTGGCCAGTCGAAACTGCTGGCAGCTTAAAAAACCACGATTCAGAACAGGACTCGCGCTCACTCCTCCAAAACTCCGACTTCAACTCAACTCCACGGCATTTGTTTGCCTGTTTGACTTTGGGCCCTCAGTTCTCGGCTCTCGGATTAAGTTTTCTCGCCCCGGCAAAAGTTTCGTATTACTTCAACCCCCCAAAAAGATTTGCGTTATCGCCCAGGCTGCATACTTCTGCCGCCCAGTGTGGGGCTCCTGCGAGTGCATTCGCCACTGCATACTTTCGGGCGAAAGTATTTGCCTGCCGCTATTGGAATTTGCAAATATTCTTATAAATTATTATATCAAAGTTCGGCATTACTTATGGCCAACTGGCTTCGACAGGAAACTTTGCTCGAGGACTCTAGCGCTCACTCTCTCCCGTTTGACACTTTAGTGTAATTAGTTATCCTGCGGTTGCAGCTTTGTGGGGGGAAATCTATTTGGAAAATCTCTTTGGATCCGAAGGGAAATAATATGCATTGGTCTGGGCTCTCCGTGTTTTTGCGGCTTTTTCGTGTCCTTTGATGTGGCAAAAATTTCAATTAATGCAATTGCAAAATACTCTTAGTTGCCCCCTTCTCGGGTTGAGAGAAAATATATAAGCGGCGCGTAAAGATAGCGTAAAATCTTGTACTTATCTATTTATTCATGCTTGACTAGGCCGCTAAGAAGGGGCGCATAATACATTTTTCAAATTTAATACAACCTTTAAATATTTCAGCACCTATCTTAAATAGTGCAATAAATATGTATAATTTCTAACGCGCCTTGCATATGTTTGACATTAAATAATGTCATGATTTGTACCTTAATTGATAACAAAATATCCTAGGAATACATTAACTAACCTTACTTACATATTTAGTTAATTCCACCTCAAACTTCTTGGTCAATTCTAATCTCTAAGCGAAAAAGTCAAATAACTTTCCCACAAAAAAAAAAACACCTTATGTTTTTTGGGAAGCTTTAAAGAAATTACACTTGACACTTTTCAATTAGTGGCGAAAAGTTTATTTTAATTGTGACAGTAACACGTTGTTGCCATCGCCACCCAAAAACAACAGGGCCAAGTTTTTGCCAGGACAATACAAAAGCCTGGCAGCAAACTAAGGCCGAAGTCAAGGAGAGTTCTGGGAGCCACAAAATGTCAAAAGGAAACTTTTCCTGGCCAAGATTAATTACAATTGAAAACAAATGAATGCAAAAACGATAAGCAGCCGAAAGGATTTCCAAAGCCAGTCCTCGAGTCGAGGCCAAATGGAAATGAAAACCCAAAACTCAACTTCGCCAATCAAGATTAAGGGGAGGAGTGAGTTGGCCAAAGGACCTCTAATCAGGAAGAGAGGAGGCGTTGAAACCAACGTTCACACCTACAATAGCTACAAGGAATGCAGGGGCAATGTCAGGACACTGCAAGAATATTTTAGAAGATAATTTTTCACTTGAGATGATAATTTTAATTTGATTTATTTATCAATTAAACAATATTTTACGGCAGTAAAAGTAATAAATTATATCTGAAGAGTTAAATTTATTCTTTACTTTATATTCTATATAATTTTTAATAGAAAACCTCTTATAATTTACTAAAAAATAAATATTTTCCCAGTGTTTATAACAACAGTTGGTAAGCAAAGCCCAGTTTTCGGGGACGCCTTGAACTTTTGACCGAAGAGAGGTGAGAAAGTTTTGGGGAAAACTATTTCCCAGTCCGACGACGTGACCTGTTTAGCTTTAGCCAGGACTTGCTCTATTTCGTTTTTATGTTTAGTCCTTTTTTTTTGTTAAAGTGTGGCTTTATGTTGGTGGAGTGCCAGCGGTCAATGGGCCAGCATTAGCAGCACTTAACCCGCAGTGCAGTGCATCGTTTTTCCAATGGAAAACTGCCTTGGTAAAGTTTTCGTGCATAAATCATGAAATTAATTAATTTTGACACACATTCTTCCCTCCCGCAGACGCTCTCTTAAAAAGCGCCATAAGCAACTTTGCCATCAAAGTATTTTATTCTTTTTTTTTCTTAACAGGCGCTCCCCTTTGCCAGAAATTAAAAGTAGAATTGAGAAGTGAAACATCAGCAACAACAAAAACAGCAACTAAACGGGGAAAACTTGCCTTGCCACGCAAACTTTTCCAACGTGAAAAGGAGAAAAAAAGGAATCAAGTTTGAAATATGTGCAAAATTCATTCAGTATTTGAAATATTCCCAACTTGCTATAAGTTTCGTATGTTTCGCTTTTTATTTCGTTTCTTTATTTGTTACTTTTTGCATTTTTTCTTTGTGCTGCCAAAAATAAAACTTGCGCCGTGAGTTTAATTTTATTCAAGCTGCTAAGTGAGTGTTGAGCGAGTTCCGTGGAGAGATTTTCCTCAGCAGAAGGGGAACCCAGTTCGACTTTGAGTGACGGAGCTCAGACAAGGTTTCGGCGCCCAAAATGTTTCACTATTTAATTGCATAATTTGAGAGAGCTCGGAGATTACACCTGCCGGAAGAGGAAGTTGTTGTTTGAGGGAAAAGGAAGAAAAAAAGTTGGGAGGTTTGTGCACAAAGGAAATGTATTGATTTCAGCTGCATATCTAAGTATCTTTAGTTTAATTAAATACAGAATTAAATAAGAAAAGCCATAGCTTTCATAAATAAAATTACTGTTCAAAAATGACTTTAATTTTTATATATATTTCCGTTTCATTTCATTTGAAACTTGGCCTTTTGGGGATAAAATTCAGGTACATTTCAATGAAAATTTACCAATTAACTTTGTCAGTATTCAGACACCGAAAATAATCTGTTTGCCGGGCTTCTGTCAAAGCCTTTCCATTGGTTTTTAACAGGCAATTAAGCAAATGCAGGGAATGTCCTTTTACTCCTTGAGAATTGAAATGGCAGCAAGAGGGGTGCGAGATGGGGGATGCAAATAAAATGCAAAACATAAAGCCCAGCCCAGGATCCAGACCCCGGCTCAGAGGAGACCCAACTTCGAATGCAAAGAAAAGCGGCAACTGTGACAATGTAAACAACGGCGGAAAGAAGCGGTAACTGGGGGAATGGGGGGTAAATGGCATTGGTTGCAAGCTAAGGGATGGGGCGGACCTACTGGGGGTGGCACACTGGGCGGCGGTAAAAAGTGCATACAAAATTGCCAAGTATAGGGGAACAAAAGAAACAAAAACGACGCCGTCAGCTGCAACGCAAAACTGCAGCTAACCGAAAATGGTAATGGTCTTTTCAGGCACTGAGGGAAATGTAATCTCTAAAGATGGAAAATTCCTACTAAATTGAATCAAAATAATGTAAACCATTAAAAGCTAAATACTATAATATTTTATTATATATTTTTATAGAAATTACTTTCCCATAAAAGAAAATATCTCCTTGTCTTGTAATTATGTTGCAGATACTTTTTCTCTTCGCTGTGAATTTATTATTTATTTTCCCAGTGTCCTGGGGTAGGGGTTGATTTGAGCAGAGGACGGAGGGGGTTTGACTGTTTCTGCTTAATGCGAAAATCTTGTTGCACGCCGCCTGCAGCAAACGATTCGGCCTCGAGAGCATGGCGAAAAGTCTATTGTTTCACAATCATAATTCTCCTGTAAGCTGTGCGGGCTGAATGGGGTTTTTGCTGGTATGGGGTTTTCCCTGGTCGGTAGTAGGGGTTTTTCCAACTGGCTGCAGGAAATGAACATCATTAATTTTGCCTTTCTGCATTTGCATTGAAAATGGCATTTCAATATTCGGGGTAGCTCTCCGGCAAAGCGCTTTCAAGATTGCCAAAAACCATTTTCCACGCAGCCAAACAACTTTCATTTCAGTCCAGTGCCTCCTTCTCTCTCTCTCTCTCTCGTTTCCTGTATGCCTCTGTCTCTATCACACTCCCTGTCGGCGGCTCGGAAAAACTTTCAACTGCTGTACGCGATTGCAGCGACGTGACTTAATTTCCACCGCCGCCAGGCATACAGCTAAATATTTGTTCTATTTGAAAGGGGGTTTGGTCCAAGGCAAGAGGTTGGGGTTACTTAGGTTCTTACACTGAGAGGAAAACTTAAAAACCTTTGTAAAATTGCTCTTAAATTTCTGTAAATATATTTCAGAGAGTTCGGCCTTAAATTTCATTGTTAAGGTGAAAATTTGGAGGAAACGAAGAGGGTATAGAAATATCTACAGGTTTTTCTCAAGCCTGAATAAAGGTTTCTTAAAGTAAGTAATGAAATGTTGGAAGTATAGATTTGTTTTGTTTTATATAATATTTTTTTAGTAGATTTTTAATATATATAGAAACCCTATTGTTTTCTCAGCACCCTCTATAATCTTTATCCTTTCTGCCTGTGTATGTCTTACTTTGAGCATTTATCAATATATGGACATGTCCTGATAACTCTGTCGATGGAAATTGCGGCACGTAGTCCTCGACACTCAAGTGTCCAAGTGTTGAAAAAGCCGTGCATAAAAACTAACACGTACGCACCGATCCGGAGAAACTAAACCCTCTGATGGGGCCGGGGAAAAGGTCAATTGGTATCAAAGGAGCCATGGCTAGCTGGCAGCTAAGCCAGTCCACAACTCGGGACATATAGTACATAAATACATATGTACATATATACATATATCGGAAGTCCAGTAGTGGGCTCGAGAGCAAAAATCAAAGCTAAGCACTTTCAATTGGATTTATGCGTTTGCGATGTGCCCCAAAGATGCGAATCGCAAAGGGAATCGCGTGCCCAGCTGGCTAATGTCTCAATTTCGTTGGTTATAACACACACCCAGTCCCCCCCACTTTTCCGCTATCCCCCTTCCGCAGGATTTTCTTATTAATCAGCACAAAAAGTTTTCCCTACAAACTTGCAATTCTGCCGATAAGCAAATAGCCCAAAAAACTGTTTACACAACGCATACATGGCCAATTATCCTTCAGAGCAGAGGCATTGGCCAAAAGGGGGTTTGTCTTAATATCGTATAAAATATTTTAATGAAATTCAAAATTAAATATAGTATTTCTCTACAAATATTTATAATTTAAACAAAATTATATTTATTTTTAAATAATCATTATCCTTCGTCTGGTTTTAATGTGATTTAGGTAAAACTGTTATTAATTTGATCTAAATTTACTATTTATATTCTTTAGTAAATTCCAGAAAATCCCCCTTGAAGATATCCTGCCACCGCCACTAATATCTGTGTTGCGTGTGAGTATCTGTGTGCTCATGTGTGTCCGCTTTTATGTTTGTGTGTGCCTTTGGTTATTAAGTTTTATGATCAGTTTGTGTTTTGCGTTGAAACGATTTATTTAGCTAAGCGGAATTAATTGGAATTTTACGTGTTGATTTCCTGTACACTTAAGTGGAAATGAGCTGGCATTGGCCAGGACAGGAAGAGGTGGAACGAGTAGGGGGGCCGGGGGAAAAACCCTCGAGGCCGAATGAGGAAAGGCTTGTCTCAAATGAGCTGAGTAAACCAAAGGCTGGCTGCCTAATCGATTATGAATTGAAGCGTATGGAAAATTAGAGGCTGGGAAATGTAAATATTTGTGGAGAATCCTAACTTGGTTTGTTTGAGTTATCTTTAAGTTTTTTTGGGATTGAAGTTTTGCCAGTTTTAGGCAAAGGTTGAGCGTCTGTGTAAGTTTTCAGATAAATTTAAATAAAAATTATTATAGAATAGACTTAGTAAAATAGCTGAATTTATAGCTCAATATTCAACTTAGTTGGCTAAATGCAAAGCTTAAGCTAAGCTCAGATTAATTCACCTATTTATCCCTTACTTTGATACAGAAGTATGCAAAATTCCTACAAATGCAGGAGGCTCTTTAGTTTATGAAAAATTGATGACAGTCCGTGTTCGTTTCACTTCAAAGGAGCAGCAGTCGGTCCTTTGCTTTTCCTCTCAGGAAAATGGGAGGGTGGGAGACCGCAGCTAATGCCAGCCCGAAACCAAATCGCTTAGCAAACAATGGCAGAGCTCCCTCATCCTGCTCTGTATCCTTGAGGCTACCCCACATGCGATCCAGCAGCTGTCCAGCCCCGAAATGCTTTATGCGATTATTTGCCGAAATGTTGCGTAGCGGGTTTCGTTATTTATTTGCCTTGGGCCCAGCAGTTCCTTCTCCATTTCGGCTGGACAGGACACATTCCTGTGGCCGGCCAGAAAAAGAATTTTGTGGCATATTTCATGTTTGCTCCAGGAGCTTTTCTTGGGACGACGGATCCGAGTCGCTCAAGTGTTAACATTTCCAGGCAGCCAGGCGGGCAGCCGATTTGCATGACAGTGGCAGAGAGAGGGGGGAATGCCTGTTGTGCTGGCCACATACATATACCTTTATTGAAAACATAATACGCCTTTCGCCTACACACGGTTTCCATTTCAGTGCCCTCAGCTGCCGGGCAAAGGATCTCTCTCTATTCTCTTCAATTCGATTCGATTCTATCCCCCATTCGATTCGATTTTTGGGTACTTTTTTCGTATGGCGCGTGACAAAACTCAACTTATGCCGGCTTTGAAATTTACTTTGCCCGGCTAATCCGAGGGATATGCGAGGGCGTACTAGTGCGTGTCCTGGAAATGGAGGAGCAGAGGCTGTGGAAAAAATAGAAGAGCGTATACTAAGCCGACTCTGCAGTCTCTGTCCCCTTGGAGTGGCTGTCACAAACGCTTCTGGCCAAGAGCCATCGGAAATGGCCAGAAGCGGGGGTCATCGATGGCGGACTACCATGTCAATGGCCATGAAATGGCAGGAGGCCAGAAAAAAAAGGAGGAGAAGATTATGGAGGGGTTCAATCCGAAACGTAGGTCCCAGGCGCAGGTCACTCAGTCAAGCAGGAGCCATCAATAGCGTCCCAGGGCTTTAAGCTCGCCGGGAAATTAAATTAAACAAAAAACAGAAATAGGTAAATTTGCAGTATAACTTAATTTTTAAATTCAAGATATTTATACAAAGATTTTCAGGTAATTAAATTTGTATCCTTTACACCCATACTCCCTTTAAACAAAATACTTTAAACGCCTTTTATTTATGAGTATTTCTCGCAAACCTTAAGCCTTCTCTCTTTCTTTTAAGAAAATCTTGCCCTTGGGCTTGTTTTCTGATAACATAAAACCGAATTCATTAAGTTTATTCACCCTGCTCTTAACCCTTAGCCCACCCCTCTCAATCCTTTAACACCCAATGCCCTAAGTAAACAATCTGCGCACTTCATTTGGCCAACAACAAAAAACAACAGAAAAAAAAACAGTGGACACAATTTACAAGCTGAAAATCTCTGACAGCTTACAAAGAAATTTTAGGTGGACCTGAAACGAAGACCGCCAGAAAAAAAACTGAATTGAAGGCATAAAACTTAATCGAAAACTTTTTTGCGAGAAGAAAAACCTCTGTGGAGCGGTTTGATGTCATTCAAGGTTTTCCCAGCTTCTGGCCGAGCAATGAAATTAATGCACAAAGTTTGTTGTTTGTTGCGGTGGCCGGGAAAGGGACAGGGAAAAGGGAAAACCTTTTCGAATTTCTAATGAGCAAAACAACTTTTTTTCGGGTGCGATTTTGGCAAGGTGAGAAGCTGAAAAAATTTGATTTGAATTGAGGGTCGTCGACGGCAACGCCAGGTAAAAGTTTTTAAATAAAAATTAAAAATTGTCAACGCGTTAAATTAGGGTCGCCCTGTTGACGCGACGGTCCAGGACGTGGGAGAGGGTTAAGGCTGAAATTGAAATTGAATTGGGGTTCAATGGCGAGTTTGTGCAACTGACAGGAGGGGATACGTACATAAATTGGAGATTTTCCCTGTCAAAGAAAAGCTCTAGAAGGGTTGGCCGCTTTCCACTTTTCTTGTTGCCCGCCCTTTCGATTTTCCGTATTCACCCCGCACAGCCGCAGGATTCATAATCTCCCTGGTAATCTTTTAATCCAGTCGAGTGCATTTTGTACTCGATCCTGCAACAAAGTTGCCAAAGGCTGTCCAAGGAAGCGGTCCGGAGTTAACTTTCGACAGCAGCTCTAAACATGTGAGGTAACTTTTCCAGCCTGCGATTTTCCCCGTCCCCCTCTTTATACCCCTCTGCCAATGCATTAAGCTCGCACAACTTTGATGTCATCTTTGTGCTTAGGCCCTCCACAAAGAAACTTTCCCTGGTGGCTCTAAAAAAAACTTTTTTAATAGTAATGGACTTTACGTCTCTGCCACTCAGACCACTCCCTTTTTCTTTCTTTTATTTTTTTTTTGACCACTAGAGATTGTTCTTTTTTCAGTGTAAAAGGGGTGTGTGTATGAGAGCAGCCAGGTGAAATGTGGCTGCAAAAAGTTATTTCCGCCACAAATGAACACGAGTTGCACAGGGTTTGTTTTTTAGAGTCTCCCATCGATATGATGGGAGAGGTCCACGCCTTTAAATCGCAGATTCTGGGTCCTATTTCCCTGGCTTTTAGAGCTCATGGCCAGACAGAGGCTGGGACCACGCCTCCATCTCTTGCTGAATGGCTGACATAAGCGGCTTAGGTTTTTTTTTTTGGTATTTTTGTTTTTGGCAACTTTGAGCATGTAAACGGCACACGAATTCACGTATATTTGCCATTATCAAGGGAGATCTATTAAATATTATGTGACAGTCTGAATTAAGTTTATATTTTGATGAGGGAATTTTATAATTAAAGATGACAACACAATTTGTATAAAAAGCAAGCAAAATATTACTCATACGCTCTGTTGCCATCAAGAAATAACTAAATTCAAAAGCATTAATTCCCTGACATTCGTATTATTCTTGTGAACTCAGACTCAGTCAAAAAGCAGACCAAAAAGTGTATGAAATATGAAGTTGGCCAGATAAACAATACAAAAATTGAGCCAAGATCCCTTTTCGGCTCTTGGCAAGTTCTTCAGCAACATTTCGGGGTTACGGACAGAGAAGGGCCATAAACTGGGCTCTAATGCGCCAGCTAAGGATACAAATTACGAAACAATGACGTCAACGTGCCTGTCAACAACTTGGCCAGACAATAGTTTTCCTTTAGGGCAGACAGACCAGGAAAATGCAAGACAAGGGGGCGGGAAGTGAGGGAACTCGCAGAAGGAAACGAAGGTTAGGCGACAGGTGCAACGGACATTTGTGTCGCATACATACAAATTACGTGCGAGATTATGCCGAGTCCGGTTTGGACTAAGCACTAAGAAGTTGGGTGGCAGGAGGCAGGACGAAACTGCCACGGTGGCAGCGGCACGTACAGAAAATCAACAGAAAGCAACGTGAAACTGCGATGGCAGCGTGACTCACGTTCATAGTTTTCTTTTTAATTATGAAATTTGCATGATAATAGTATGAGTATGTTGGTAATCAAGAAACTATCAGCATTTTGGTTTCGAATATATATTTTAATATTTAAATTGCACTTTTAAGCCACCTCAAGGTGAACCTTTTTACTTGTATTATCCTTAAATGCGATTTGATTTATTTCTATAACCATTTAAATTAAATAAACCAAAAATTCAAACATATACCCATCTCCAATTGAAGTTCGAAAGACACAAAACTATCTCCTCGTAAACCAAACTCCAAACCAGGTGATAGGTGTTGGGAATGGGCATGTGCGAATGCCTGGAGTGATGATTTAAATCAGCTCAACATTCAGTTAAACGCAGTCTGATTTGATTACGAGACCCTGGCCCCATTTTCCAGTATTCCTGAGCATCCTGCTGTTTCGTTTTGTTGCTCTAGTACTACTCCTGCTGCTGCTAGTGCAGGATCCTCTCACAGTCATCAACAATCGGGCATTGTGGCAGCCTTGGAACCTCACTGTCAGGCCGAGAACAATGCCAAACGCAGTGAAAACAACAGTCAAAGGTGCGAAAATTAATATTTGCCTGGGAAAACAACAAGACCACGAAAGGGTGAGAAAAGACACAGGTGGGAAGAGCCGCTACAACCAGTTTGAGCCACACAACACCAAATGTACTCTCTGCCTTAACGCGTGCCCCTTAATTAATATGCATGGCAGAAAAATAGAGATGCTAAGCTAAAAACTGAATTAAGTAAATAATACTAATAATATTAAAATATTACAAAAATATCTTCAGTTTATTCTCAAGCTTTTGATTACAAATTTCTGTCCATTTTTAGTTCAAATTAAATCAATGTAAAGACTTCAGTTCATCTTTGGGAATCGCTTCTCAAGTACACGAATCAAGAAAGTCGAATAGGGCGAACCAGTGAACCGACACCAAGTGCAGAGGTTCAAGTAGTTGCCATGCCTGAAACGAACTCGAAGCCCCCGGGCTACCACCTCCTGGAAATCCCCTTGAATACCCCTCCCCCTACCTATGCACTCTGCCATTTTGCTGGTTTTAGATCAAATGCATCACGCGGCTCAGTTTGGGGTTTCTGCTGAGTTCGGCGGGCTGGATGGTGGAATGAATGGTGGTTTCAAATCCTGGCTGGTGTTGCCAGGCAGCTCAAGGAGCAGCCATTGTTGTTGCCGAGAAGGGCCAAAGCGGCGATGGGGGTTCTGGCCACGATATCGAAGGTGGCTTTGGGAGGTGATGCCCTGCGGTGGCTCATTGTTCGACTGCCACGCGAAGGATACGCATGTTGGTGGCAAGTCGGGATTGGATTGGTTTGGTTTGGACTCAAGGCAAGGAGTCACCCCTCCTTGGAGATGGAAGGGGGATGGGGGATGCCAACTTAAAGTGAGCCGGCTTAAGTGCACCGGGCGGTTTCTAAGCCATAGGATTTGGCTTTGACTGCTGTGTTCAGGGAAGAAAAGGGAGAGCGGTGAGCAAGGGAGCAAGGACCAAGCCACTTCGGATGCGGCTTACTCCATCGGCCACATGATACTAACCGAAAATGCATCCCCGGCAAGTTTCCCATTAATTAATTTAATGAACTTTTGCCCGGGCCGTCAGTCAGTCAGTCTGTCAGTCATTCAGACCGCCATCAAGCCAAGTCAAGTGCATAAAAGCCTTTTGGACAGCTGCATTTCCGAGTTGGCGGACGGCTTTTGTTTAAACACAAGCTCGGCATGTGGGCTAAGTTTTGCAAAAACAGATATCCTAAAAGGCAGATTTAATTAATTTAGGTTTATTGAATATTTGTTTACTAATCGAGAGAGAGATCTAAAATCTAGAATCAATCAGAGAGGCTTATAATAATGCGCTTATTACCAGCAATTTAGGAAATTTAATGTTTAAGCTTTAAATTTAAAAATAAACACTAACTTAAACTCTACATTTTACTATATATAATATTTAAATAAAATAGAATTATATTATTGTAATTAATTGTTTATTCTCCATCTATAAATAATCCTAAAAAGCCATTCAGCTTTCCCCGCATTATGGCGCACAAAAAAACGAACACATTAATGGCCTGCCATATTGAAAAAGTAAGTATGCAGACTTGTTAGCCTTTTGAAAACTAGCATAGAACAGCTTTCCGATTCAAAATTAGTTTCCTGTTGGCCAAGTTATGATAATTGAAATTCCCAAAAAATGAGCCAAAAAAATTTTTCAAATTTTGTAAGGGGTTGCATCGTCAAAATTCAAAAAAATTAAATCGTTTGTTTATTGAAAAAGTAAGTATGCAGACTTGTTAGCCTTTTGAAAACTAGCATAGAACAGCTTTCCGATTCAAATTTGGTTTTCTGTTGGCCAAGTTATGATAATTGAAAAACTTCCAAATTCCCAAAAATTGAGCCAAAAAAATTTTTCAAATTTTGTAAGGGGTTGCATCGTCAAAATTCAAAAAAATTAAATCGTTTGTTTATTGAAAAAGTAAGTATGCAGACTTGTTAGCCTTTTGAAAACTAGCATAGAACAGCTT
>VNJN01009647.1:0-15366 GCA_008042485.1 Drosophila mayri
CAGTTTTTTTCCTTATGGTTTCCAGCTTAGTCCAATTTGTTTTTCGGTCGCCTTTATCCTCCTTTATGTGTTCCAGTTCCAGTTATCCTTTTTATTCCTTCTGGATTGCCGGGCTCTTCGTCACGGTCGCCATGTAATAAGATTGTCCATCGATGTTACGGAGCGGTAGCGGAGAGAGATCCAACCAAGACTGGTTACCCGACATCATTAATAAGATTTTCTGACTGAGTTTATAATCTCAATTTATATTATTTATTTCTCATAAGATTTTGTTTCTTTCAGAGCAACTGTAGTTGCCGTTCCGAGCTCATAACATAATCTGTTCTTATCGATCTACCTTTAGAATTAATTAAGTCTAAGTCTTATAGCTGCGCTGCCAATAGCGGCAGCGGAAAGTCGTGTATATAATATTCTTAAATACATAGCTATGCTCGCTTAGACTGAGCGCGGAGGTATATACACATATATATACATTGGTCCGCTCGTGCAGCAATTATGCTGACACTTGCATTCTTTGAGTGCGGGCCAATGTATAAGTGGGCGCTTCATATTTCGTCCTCTTGAAGTTAATGACTGCAATTGTATTGCGTAAACACCTGCAACAAAGTGTTACAGTGTGGACCCGTTAAGTACTCTTGGTACGATGGGTATTTAATATATGTGCATACTACAAAAGCACACGCGGTTGGTGCTAGACGTGGAGGCCAAGAGCGCTATACAGGCGCTGTAGGCGGCACTTACCTCGGCCCCGGTTCTGGTTCATGCCGACTTTAAGCGCCCGTTTGTACTCCAGTGCGACGCGTCACACCATGGGGTCGGTGCGGTCCTTTTTCAGTACGACGAGGACAAAAACGAGCGTCCGATTGCCTTTTTTTGCGAAGCTGAATAAACATCAGCTGAATTATTCAGTGACAGAAAAGGAGTGCTTGGCAGCAGTACTTGCAGTAGAAAAGTTCCGTCCGTACGTGGAGTTGATGCCGTTTACGGTGATCACCGACCACGCCAGCCTCAAGTGGTTGATGACCATGAAGGTCATCAGCGGAAGCCTGGCGCGATGGTCCCTCCGACTGCAAAGTTTCGATTTTCAGATCGCACACCGGAAAGGAACCGACAATGTGGTGGCCGATACGCTGTCCAGATGCGTGGAAGAGCTGGAGCTGGATGTCGACGACGCCCTTGGATTCGCTATGGCGGAGTTCGAATCTGTGGAATACAAAGAAATCCGAGATGAGGTTAAGGACAACCAGGCTCGCCTACCGGAAATGCGTGTGGAAGGCGATCTCATCTTCAAACGCATTGGCTTCAGCAGATTGGAGGACGAAGTTGAGGGAGGCCCATGGAAGCTATGGATTCCAGCCTCTTTGACAGCCGGGATGATCGCGGCGGCCCAAGATGATCCGACGTCAGGACACTGAGGGATAAATAAAACGCTGCAACGCCTCCAACGGCAGTACTACTGGCCGGGGATGACGATGCAGGTTCGGGACTTCGTGAGACGCTGCATCCAATGCAAAGAAGCGAAGTCGCCGAATTACCGGACACAGGTCGGGATAGGGCAGGAAGTGGTGACGGAGAGGCCATTCCAGAAGCTATAAATAGACTTCCTCGGCAAATATCCGCGGTCGAAGCGAGGGAAGGCCTGGATTTTGGTGGTCGTGGATCACTTTTCAAAGTTCACGTTCCTAAAGTCGATTAGAGAAGCCACTGCCACAAATGTCGTCGAGTTCCTGGTACACGAAGTGTTTTACAAGTTCGGAGTACCAGAGGTAATCCACTCCGACAATGGCAAGCAGTTCGTCTCGAAGGCGTTTCAGGACGTGATGGAAGCGTACGGCGTGCATCACATGCGGACGGCAGTATACTCGCCGTTGTTCTTTGCGGTGTTCAGCCAGCAGATGTACCTCCACGGCAGCTGCTATAAGTTGGCCAGAAAACTGCAGTCGATGACGGATCACGAGGTAGCGACGCTAAAAGGGCAGGACAAACAGGATATTATCCGCAAGCGCATCAAGAAGCACCTGCATCAGGCGTACGAACGCAGCAGCCAACAGTATAACAAGCGCGCCCGTGAGTTTCACGCAAAACCTGGTCAAGAAGTGTTCCGGCGAAACCTCACGCTGAGCGACTTTGGAAAAAACTACAACGCCAAGTTCGCACGGAAGTTCGCCAGATGCCGAGACGTCAAGCCGGTAGGGAACAATATGTTCGAGCTGGAGGACCTGGCGGGGAAACCGATTGGCATGTACCATGCGAAAGACTTACGGCTGTAAAGAGGTAACACGCTGAGAGGAGGCAGGAGGCAGAAAGACGAACCGTGGGTGTGGCTTACGTTGGGACCCGCGCAGGAGTCGTGGGGCAAGGGCCATCCGCCAATGGGACACCCCGCAGTGGAGTAGTGTCCATGTTTGTTGTGGGTTTTTGTTGCTGTTTTGTTTGTTTATGTTTCGTGGGAATGCTCGCGGATATTTGCCCCTACTTCGATTGGCCAAATTTTCGCGTGGTGTTGCATTCTGGCGGTGATCGATAGCCGCAGGCGAAACAAATATTGCCTGGGATGCACACCGGACGAAGGTTGGCAAGGCCGAAAGGAAGGGGAAGAGTGAAAGGCAAGACGCCACCTACCGTCCACACCCAGAAAGGGAAAAGTCGATGGTAGGTAAAAATCATGAGAGGAGAGCCCGGAGCGAGTGCCTCCACTCATACCAACGTTGAAGCGGGGTCCTGGCCTTGAAAGCGGTTCTCGACCTCGAAAGAGTGGAGAGTCCGCCAGAGGAAAGGTAACCGAGCCCATAAATAGGGCAAGTTGACGGCCATTGGCGAAAATCCGAACCAGAACGTTGAATCCCGCGGTCGCGTAGTTCCCACGGAGTATAAATTAAAAAAAAAAAATAGACAAAACGTGAGTGTAGTGTCCCGAAACGAGACGGGGAAAAATTCCTCCCGAGATGACAAGCTAGCCGGCCTTGCCCCATCGGAAACAGCAGGTCGTAACATATGCTATTGTTTGTAGAATAATACAAAATATTGGTCTATTATATGAAAAATGCAAATATTTTTATACAGTTGTGTATTTCCATACTAATACAATGGGAGAATGTATTTGCTTGGCATATATTTGGTCTCAGATATGATATAGTTTGTATAATTATACAAAATATTGGTCTATTATATGAAAAAAGCAAATATTTGTATACATTTGTTTATTTCTATACTAATATTGAATATTCTCTTCGCACATGTTTTTCCCCATATGAATTAAATTTTTGTATAGATAGCGGTACAAAAAAATGGTGTATGTAGTTGCGACCTACCTGTCATGGGGGAAAAATTGGCTTGGCATATATTTCGTTTATTAATATCAAATATTTTGTATAAATGTAAATGTATACCATACAATAAATACCTTTTTTTGCTGACAGCTGGACAAATATCCTGCATAGGGAAGAAGATGTCGTCCTACTTGCCATGGGATAATACATTTGCTTGGCATATATTTTGTTCACATATATGTATAATAATACAAAATATTGGTCTATTATATGAAAAATGAAAATATTAGTATACATTTGTGTTCAGTCGCGGCACCGTTTAGTCATAAGCAATAATATGTAGAATATATATATGTAATTCTTCAGTCGCAGCCACATGCATGTGTCGTCAATAAAGTATCAAATACCAGGTCAAGCGAAGGTGCATGGCATGCGGACTTTTGGAAATAAGAAGCATAAGTTGCTTTTGTATGTCATCTCTATCTGTCAACTACTATACACATATATATCTGAAGAAACTTAATCTCACATTATAAATACTTCCAAATAAAACTATTTGTGCTATCAACCTAAAATCACAACAGGTTATGGGCCCAGCACGCTTCCACTGCGCCAGGAAATAGTTAGTACGTGGATATTGAAGGACTACCGAGATTAAGTGGCAAATTTCAATTTGTGGTGAAATTGCCGACACAATAGTATTGGTGACGTAGAAAAGAAGCGTGTTCGTTGCTTGTGTAGCTTCGAGAAATGGTTGCTTGTGTAGCATAACTAAACGCAAAAAATTAAAAATGAGTATTGCTAGTATACGTATAGAGCCTTTGGGCAAGGACAATTTCGACACCTGGAAAATACAAATGCATCCTTATTAATTAAAAACGACTCGTGGAAATATGTCAACGGGACTCATTTAAAACCCGAAGATAACGCTGCGCTGTGGAACAGGGAAGATGCAAAGGCCAAGTCCGATCTCATTTTAGCCATGTCAACATCGGAACTAAGGCATACCAAAAACTGTGAAACTTCAAACGACGTATGGAGAAAGCTGCACAGCACTTACCAGTCAACAGGACCAGCCCGTAAGGCCGCGCTATTGAAGTCCCTGATTCCACTCAAAATGCAGGCAGGCACAGACAAGAGGAGTCACATAGATAAGTTTTCCGATTTAGTAGACAAAATAAACGAAGTTGATGTCATGAATATAGACAATCTGTTAACCATTTTGCTATTATACAGTATCCCAGAAAAATACGAACAGTTCCGTATAACGATTGAAACTCAGGAAAACTTAATCTCAACGGAGGCGCTTAAAATAAAGTTATTAGACGAGTACGAAGCAAGAAACAGAAATTTGAGCGAGTCGAAGCCTGGAGCATTATTGGTGCATAAGAAGTACAACCCAAGCAAACCAAAGCAGCCTATCAATAATCAAAAATTTAAGTTTAAATGTTACAGCTGCGGAAAAGTCGGTCACCGTGCAGCTGAGTGCAAGTCAAAGCCAATAAAGAGTCAGAATGATAGCATGTACATTAACATAGCTAATTATACAAACAATGATGGCAGTAACTGGTGTCTAGACTCTGGAACAACATCCCACATGTGCTCACAGCGAAACACGTTTGAGGACATGGATCCTGCAAATGGCCCGATGCTCAAACTGGCAAATGATGAGGCCACTGAAATAAAAGGATATGGAACTGTGCAGTTCTCCCCAAACAACAAATTCACCGCCAGCCTGAAAAATACTCTCTACGTACCGGATTTAAGAACCAATCTCTTATCGGTTTCAAAAATATGCGATCACGGCTTCAATGTAATTTTCAAGAAAGAGAAAGCTGAAATATGTAGAGCCAAAGGAGGAGAAGTAGTTTTTTCTGTTCCCCGCAACATGGACTTGTACCAGATCAAAGAAATGCACGAAAGCAGCCAGATCGCGGCAGGGAAGCAAAGCAGCATAAAAGATTGGCATGAGCGTTTCGGCCATCTGAATGAGCAGGACCTCAAAGAAGTGATCAGAAAAGGCAAAGTAGAAGGAGCCAGGGTAAACTTAAAGGAAAATCTCCCTATCTGCGAAATATGCATCAAGGGGAATCAGTCCCAGAAACCTTTTCCCGTATCAAATTTAAGAACAAGTGATGTGCTAGAATTAATCCACAGCGACGTTTGCGGGCCAATGCGTGTAAGCAGCCACGGAGGCAGCCGTTACTTTTTAACATTTATAGATGACTTCTCCAAATGGTGCGAGCTTTATACTAGCAAAAGTAAATCCGAAGTGTTCCAGAAATTTAAGGAATTCAAAAATTACGTTGAACGGCGAACTGGGAAGAAGCTAAAAACAATTAGATCAGATAATGGCACTGAATACACTAACAATGATTTCAACAATTATCTTGCAGCCCAAGGAATAAAGCACGAGTATTCCGTTGAATATACCCCTCAACAAAACGGCACAGCTGAATGTAAAAACCGAACTCTTGTAGAAATGGCTCGCTGCCTGATGTTACAGGCTAAATTACCTGCGAGTTACTGGGCCGAGGCGGTAAACACAGCACACTACATAAGAAATAGATGCCCTTCAAGAAGCCTATGTGGAGAAACACCTTTCAAACTGTGGAACAATCGCATCCCAATGGTGAAGCATATGCAGAAGTTTGGTCAAATTGCATACTGCTTGGACAAACGATCGAAGAGCAAATTTAGCCCAAAGTCCAAGAAGTGTATATTCGTTGGATACTGCAGCAATGCCAAAGCTTATAGGCTGTATGATGTGACAAACCGAACATTAATCAAAAGCAGAGACGTCATTTTCACAGATTCATTTGGAGACGACTACCATTACGAAGAGTTCCTTGAAGCCACGATTAATATCAACATTGAATCGGCAGCAGTCGATCGACCAAAAGATGACTGCCCAGACGACATCGAAACCATCGAACCAGACGAGCAATAGGATCCTGAACCAGACGATTCGCAGCCGGAACCGGAAATGTCAATGAAGCGTGGTCCTGAAAGACCAAAGAAACTTTTAACAGGTAAACCTGGAAGGCCAAAATTAATTTACAACCAAATAATTACAGGCCAAAGCGACAACAACGGCCAACTCGATTCCGACCCAGACGACGTCTTCTATGAAGCCACATCATATTCTATAAACCCAAAGGAACTAACTGCAAGCGAAGCCCTAAAAGGTACAAATGCTATCGAATGGAAGGAGGCATTGATAAACGAGTTCAAGTCATTGAAGCATAACAACACTTGGGAAGTAGTTGATCGTCATAGAAGTCATAGGGATATCGAAACGAAGTGGGTACTTCGCACAAAATATTCACCAGACGGAAAGATTAGCTGCCGAAAAGCTCGGCTAGTCGCAAAAGGATTTACCCAACGCGAAGGCATCGATTACGACGAGACTTTCTCTCCAGTGTGCCGAATAAGCTCAATAAGAATCTTAATAGCTTTAGCTGCAGAACTCGGATTGGATGTTCATCAATTCGACTTCAACAGCGCCTATTTGAACGGAGACATTGAGGAAGAGCTTTACATCAGTTTTCCACCTGAGTTCCGAGAAATTTTGACAGCAAAAGAGAGAAAAATATATGGACCAGAGAAGGTGTGTAAGTTAAGAAAGGCCCTATACGGCTTGAAACAGAGTGGACGCCAATGGTATAAAAAGTTGGATAGTCAACTCACAGAACTAAACCTTAAGCCACTTGCCGCCGACCAATGCGTGTATTTAAAACGTGAGCGAAATGGAATTATGATCATATCACTTTATGTGGATGACCTCATAATAGCTACTAGAAGTATGAATTATCCAGCAAGTTCCAAATGAAAGATTTAGGCAAGTTATCGTATTGCTTGGGCATAGATTTTAAGCAAAGCACCGATAAGACAGAGTTCACCATGTCTCAACCGAAATATATAGCAGACATCTTAGAACGTTTCCACATGACTAACTGCAAGCCTGTAGATACGCCAATAAACACAGGTGAAAAATTATCAACCGAAATGTGCCCAACCACCGAAAGCGAAAAGGAAGAAGTTTCCAGCATTCCATATCAGAGTCTAATAGGAGCCCTTATGTGGTTGGCAGTATCAACGCGCCCCGATATTGCATTTGCAGTGAGCACACTAAGCCAATATAATACCAATTTTGCGAAACAACACTGGATTGCCGCAAAAAGGGTATTACGCTATTTAAAAGGCACTGAAAACCATTGCTTGTTGTACAAAAGAAGTGGCCAAGACCTAGTAGGCTATGCGGATGCTGACTGGGCCGCCAACATCGACGATCGCAGATCCTTTACAGGTTTTGCCTTCAAGCTCGCAAGTGCAGCAATATCCTGGAAAAGTAGGAAGCAACGAACAGTTGCTTTGTCCAGCACAGAGGCCGAGTACATGGCCCTTTCGGACTCCTCTAAAGAAGCAGTTCATCTTAGAAGAAGTCTTGAGCGAATTGAAGACGACTGCCATCTACAACGACAATCAAGGAGCTGGTCAACTTACACGAAATCCTGTATTTCACAAGCGCACCAAACTGGTTGACATACGCCACCATTTTATCCGGGAGCTGGTGGAAGAAGAAACTATAGCCGTGAACTACATCCCAACGACCGAGATGCCTGCAGACATTTTGACGAAAGGACTTGGGGCCTCAAAACACAACACCTGCAAGACATCCCTGGGTATACGCTGCGTCGATCAACACCTTACCAATTGAGGGGAAGTTTTGGAAATGCAATTGGCAGCACATTAATCGTATCCCACTTATCTTTCATATACTTTGTTATCGCATAAGAATTCTCCCTAAGTTGCTTTTGTATGTCATCTCTATCTGTCAACTACAATACACATTTATATCTCAAGAAACTTAATCTCACATTATAAATACTTCCAAATAAAACTATTTGTGCTATCAACCTAAAATCACAACACGGACACGAGGAAAATGAAATAGAGCAATAAGTGTCAGGTCATATAGCTGACAATAACCGACATACACAGTAACCCACATTCACAGTAACCCACATTAGTTTTGTTATACGATATTTGTTACCATAAGCATTTTTGTACCTATATATACTGTTAAGTTTTCATTAATAAAGTCAGTAAGAGTTCTACCTCAACAAAGAGCTTTTATTCATGCCCGACACCATCGCCGTGTCTTTATGCACCCAACTCAACTCCAACCGCCGTGTCTTTATGCACCCAACTCAACTCCAACCAAACCAACCAAACCGTCCACCTAGTTCCAAGTGCTAGTTGCGACAATCAAAGGCAATAGTTTATGCACTATCTGCCAGGCATCGAAGCCTCCGTATAAACATTTGGTGACCCCGACGAACACGTCAACCTGACGTTTAGTCAACAAAGGAAATATCCGTAACTCTTGGGATTTTCCGAATTAATCAACAAAGGAAATATGCGTAACTCTTGGGATTTTCCGAGTTAATCAACAAAGGAAATATCCGTAACTCTTGGGATTTTCCGAATTAATCAACAAGGGAAATATCCGTAACTCTTGGGATTTTCCGAATTAATCAACAAAAGAAATATCCGTAACTCTTGGGATTTTTTCCGACGTTTATTATCAAAAGGAAAAATCCGTAACTCTTGGGATTTTCCGACAACTTTGACCAAAATCCTTTTTTTTTAGAAATTCTAAACTCTAAAAATCCCCCAAGTCTATTGAACATTTTGTTTGTTTCCTTCGACCACATCACGGTTGCGAATAGGAGCGTATCCAGCTGTAAAAGCAAATAAAACACTCCTAACGGTCAGGAACTAAAACAATTTTCAATATATCTAATAAGGAGGAGCAAGCAGTCACAGAGGCGTTAGACTTGCAGGAAAGGATCAGTCAAGACATCTCAAAGTTCATCCGCAACTTTAAAAAAGACTCTGCGGAAAGAAAACAAGGCCCAACATATTACGAATCAAAGTTGGCCGCAATCGATGAAATTTGGAACCGATTTGCGGATAATGACAAGAATATTCCAGCGGAACATAAAACCGCTGGATATTTAAAGTTCTTCGTAGACTGTCGTGAGTCATACGACAGATACAGAACAATAATACCCGAGGCAATGATTCAAACCTCGGGCATTGCCCTCGGAAAGGCAACGTCGATCAATGCTTTGGAAAATGCAGGCGCTGCAAGCTTACCGCAACCGGCAAGCAGATTAGCAGAGCACAGCCTCTGGCTATTCGGACCTCTATTTTTACACGGTTCCCGAGATAAATGGTCCAAGGGTACCTTGGCACCGTTCCCAGCGACTTAGAACGACGAGTGAAGCAAGTAAGTTTGCCAACATGTCATGGTCAACTAGGAAGCGCATTATACAGTTGCAATCACAGCAACTCATTTTACAAATTACAACGCATTGTAGCTCACATGCTGCGCTTCTGTCGCAAACAGAACCGATCCCCCACAACCACGCTAAGTGTAGGTGAATTGGCTTATGCTAGGACCCTCATCTTCCGCACTATTCAAAAAATTGAATTCAGTGCTGAGAATCGGCAGCTTCACGTCCACAGGACAGTGGACAAGAAAAGTTCAATTGTGTCGCTGTCTCCAATAATCGGAAAGGACGGACTCATCAGAGTAGGAGGAAGGTTGGAAGAATCTAACCTGCCTTACTCCGCAAAACATCACATTTTTCTCTCGTACAATGATCCAATTGTGAAGATGCTGCTTCGAGAGATGCATGAAGAGAACATGCATTGCGGCGCACAGGCATTGAGAGCCATAGCCAGACAGCAGTACTGGATTCTAAACGATAAGACAATGGCCAGGAGCATCATCCACAGTTGTGTCAGATGCACAAGGGCACGACCTAAACTGTATTTTCATACTAATACCATGGGAGAATGTATTTGCTTGGCATATATTTTGATCACAGATATGATATAGTTTGTATAATAATAAAACATATTTGTCTATTATATAAAAAAAACAAATATTTTTGTGCATCTGTTTATTTCTATCCTAATATTGAATATTTTCTACGTACATGTTTTTCCCCATATGAATTAAATTTTTTTATAGACAGCGAAACAAAAAAATGGTGTATGTAGCTTGTTGGCTTGGCATATATTTCGTTCACTAATATCAAATATTTTGTATACTAATACAAAATATTGGTCTATTATATGAAATATACAAATATGTTCATATATTTGTTTATTTTAATACTATTATACCATAATGCATATCTATTTTCATTTTATCCTTCATAGAGAAGAAAATGTCGGCATACCTGCCATGATACAACATATTTGATTGGAATATATTTTGTTTTCTAATATGGTATAGTTGGTATAATAATACAAAATATTGGTCTATTTTATGAAATATGCAAATACATTTTTGTATTTCGATATTAAGAATTTCTCTACGCACATGATTTTCCCCAAATGAATTCTGCCTTTTCGTAGATAACGAAAAAAAAATAATAGTCTATGTAGTGCGACCTACCTGTCATGGGACAAAATATTTGCTTGGCTTTTCGTTCACTAATAAGAAATATTTTCTATACTTCACAAAATATTTGTCTTATTATACAAAATATATAAATGTTTTCATATGATTGTGTATTTTAATACTATTAATATGTGACAACATATTTGCTTGCATATATTTTGGTCACACATATGATATAGTTTGTATAATAATACAAAATATTGGTATATTATATGAACTAAGAAACTATTTTTATTGGTTTGTGTTTGATACTAATATTAAAATTATCTTTACACATATATTTTCCCCATAGGAATTCTATGGTTTTTGTAGACAACGAAACAATAAACTGGTCTTGGGTATGTATTGGTGGTCTAACAGTCATGGAAAAAAGTATTTGCTTGGTATATTTGAGTTCAATAATAGGAACTATTTGATAAAAAATAAATAATAAATAATTTCATTGTTGTCAAATATCTCCCTTCCGCCTTTTTGTCTTTTGAACTTCGCGGCTATGTACAAAGCGCTACAGAGCTCGTATCTGGCCATACTATACATCATTTGACATACCCTACAAAACGACGCTATGTATGATTAGTTTGGATATTTCGTTCAGCAGTTATAGACGCGTAAACATGGAGTTCACTAACGCCGAAATTCGCGCCATTTTAAAGTTTTCCTTCGTTAAAGGCAAATCCGCTAGAGAAACGTTCCGTGAGATTAATGGTGTTTTGGGGGATGGTACTCTATCACTTCGAACCGCGGAGGAATGGTTTCGACGATTGACGGCCAGGAAGGTTTTGCTGTGTGTTTGGTGGGATTGGAAGGGAATCATTCACTATAAGCTGCACACTTCGTTGATGACTCGTCAGAAGCTACGGGAGCTCGGATGGGAGGTTTTATTGCATCCACCATATAGCCCGGACATAGCGCCAAGTGATTACCACCTGTTCCTGTCCATGACGAACGCCCTTGGTGGTGTAAAGTTGAACTCAAAAGAGGCTTGTGAAAAGTGGCTGTCCGAGTTCTTCGCAAATAAGGAGGGGGCTTCTACGAGGGAGGTATTATGAAGCTGCCGTCTAGATGGAAACAGATTATCGAACAAAACGGCGCATATTTGACCTAAATCCGATCACTGTAACCTTTTTTATAAAGCATTGAATAAAGAGCAAAAAAGCGGAAGGGAGATATTTGACAACCTAATATTTGTGTTATTTAATACTGTATTGACATTTTCTATATGTATACTCATACATAACCATCTATACATATATTTTGTCACAGATATGATACAGTTTGTATAATTATACAAAATATTGGTCTATTTTATGAAATATTCTAATATTTTTTTACATTTGTTTATTTCGATACTAATATTTGAATATTCTCTACGCACATGTTTCCCCATATGAATTAAATTTTTTGTAGACAGCGGAACATGGGGCAAAATATTGGCTTGGCATATATTTCGTTCCCTAATGAGAAATATTTTGTATGTTAAACAAAATATTATATGAAATATACAAAATCTACTATATAAAAATAAGTCCGGTTTTCCTCCCTGACGCTATAACTCCAGAACGCATGAACCGATTTCCACGGTTTTGCATTCGTTGAAAAGGTCTCTGGCTCCGTGAGGTTTATAGCAAGGAAAATTCAGGAAAAATTCAACATAAAAGTGGGGAAATCGTTCAACAGAAAAGTGGGGAAATCGTTTTTCACATACAGCGCCATCTCTGATACATAGCATGTACTACAAACCAATATCCAATACTTCAAGTAGGTGGCGCCGGTGCGTGATAATGTGTTTGACAGCTACTCATTGTTCTCTGCTCAGTTAATTTCATTCAAGCTCAGTGTAAATTATGTGGATCGTGCATTTGATGTTAAATTCAACACTCTGTCTGTAGTCCAAAATGCCTAGAGTACGACGTGCGAGCATCGGCCGTCGCACAAGACATGCAAGCCAGCAACAAGTGTATTCAAGGAACTTCAGCGAAGAAAGACAAAATATAATAAGAGAAAATGACAGATTGAGACATCGCGTGAGCACACGAAGATCATTGGCATCATACAATCGCTTGGCATTCCAATATGATCCCACTGCGAACTACAGTGATAATGAAAATTTTGATATTGAACGAATGACGACTATATGCCGATATTGCAATGCGGTAAAGTTCAAAAGAGAAACGGCTGGATTGTGCTGCGCAAGTGGAAAAGTCAAACTGGATACATTATTTACACCACCACAGCCACTGAAAACATTGTTCGATGGAAGTGATCCCGATTCCAGCCATTTTTTTTTAACACATCCTTGAATACAATAACGTCTTTCGCATGACTTCCTTTGGAGCTAATATCATTCGAGAAGGCGGCTTCATGCCGACTTGCAAGGTAAAAGGTACAACACACATAACCAATCACTCACACCAACACAATGAATTGCAACACATAACAACTGCATATACACCATCACACGATTTACAACGTATTCTTCAACAAATTTTAATGATTTTTTGCAATTACAGATACAAGGACAAATATATCATTTGCATGGTTCAATGGTACCAACACCAGATGAACCGCATCAATTTCTGCAAAAATATATTTCATTTCGTCGATGGTGGATCAGCTGAATGTGCGGTGCAATATACAGGGAGCACAACAGTTAAAGAAACGAATTATTGAACAGTTGCAAGCATTTTTTCACGCTAATAATGCTGTGGTTAATATGTTCAAAACAGCATTGGAACGAATGCCATCGGATACGCACAAATTTGTCATAAGAGCAGTTAATGATGTTGCTGCAATTATTGTTGGCGATCCAATTAAATCACGAGACATTGTCGTTCAGCGATGAAGCAATATCATGCATCGTGTAAACGACACACATCGTTTGTACGATGCGTTACAATATCCAATCATTTCTTGGCAAGGGCAAGACGGATACGACATCACGTTGAAGATGGTCAATCCAATTACAGGTACAATATTCACACACTAATTATTTCCATTATTACTATTAATGGTTTCCATTAACACTTCATTTAATTTTGCATTTTCAGGAGTATCAACGACTAAAAATATAAGCGCAATGAATTACTATGCGTATCGTATGATGATTCGTACACATGAGGAGAATGTCATTCTGAAGTGCCGTCGGCTATTCCAGCAATTCGTTGTCGACATGTATGTCAAAGTCGAGACCGAACGTTTAGCGTTCATCCGATTCAATCAGGCAAAGCTACGATCTGAGGACTATATACACTTGCGTGATGCTATTCATTCAAATGGTGATGCTCAGAATATTGGACGACTGACGATTCTCCCATCAACTTATATCGGAAGCCCACGCCACATGCACGAATACGCTCAAGACGCTATGACGTACGTGCGAAATTATGGAACTCCGGATTTATTTATTACGGTCACATGCAATCCGAAGTGGACGGAAATTGAACGCGAGTAGGAACCGGGTCAAAAACCGCAAGATCGCCATGACAGAATCGCCAGAGTATTTCAGCAAAAACTCAAGGTTATGATGGATGTGCTTACTAAGTATCGAGTTTTTGGTGACACACGTTGTTATATGTACTCGGTGGAATGGCAGAAGCGTGGACTACCGCATACTCATATCCTAATTTGGTTGCTGAACAAATTACATTCAAATGAAGTGGATGACATCATATCAGCTTAAATTCCTGATCCAGTCACTGATCCCCGTCTACACGACATTGTGACATTGTGACCGTGCGGTGCATTAAATCCATTATCGCCTTGCATGGCTGATGGAAAGTGCACAAAACGATATCCGCGACCGTTAGTTGCTGAAACAGTCACAGGGAACGATGGATATCCAGTTTATCGTCGGCGTTCAAAAGAAGATAACGGTCGAACTATCAAAGTAAAAGTTCAAAATCAAGAGATTAATATCGGAAATGAATTCATTGTACCATATTGCCCGCTGCTATCACGAATTTTCGAAACACATGCAAACGTTGAAAGTTGTCATTCGGCCAAATCAATCAAATATTTGTGCAAGTACGTCACAAAAGGCAGCGACATGGCTGTGTTTGGTATTGCGTCGGAAAATGCGAATGACGAAAACAGCAACTTCCAAATGGGCAGATACGTCAGTACTAATGAAGCACTGTGGCGATTTTTGTCATTTCAAATTCATGAAAGATATCCCACAGTACATTTAGCAGTGCATTTGGAAAATGGCCAAAGAGTTTACTTCACTGAGGCTAATGCGACACAACGAGCTGAGAGACCACCATCGACAACATTTAGCAGCTTCTTTGCAATGTGTGAAGCAGATCCATTCGCAGCGACGCAGATGTACGTTGAAATGCCCAAGTATTACACTTGAAATCAATCAACAAAGAAATTCCAACGTCGCAAACAAGGAACCCCAGTTGCAGACTGGCCACAGGTGTTTTCAACTGATGCACTAGGTTGTACGTACACTGTTCATCCTAGAAACGATGAATGTTTTTATTTGCGACTGCTGTTAGTAAATGTACGTGGACCAAAATCATTTGCGCATTTGAAAACTGTGAATGGCCACCAATGCCAAACATATCGAGAAGCATGTCAACTATTGGGTTTGCTGGAGAACGATTCTCATTG